>VXAD01010755.1:159695-205429 GCA_013399195.1 Dicrurus megarhynchus | reverse complement strand
TGGGTCCCGGGCGGTGCTCCCTGGGTCCCGAGTAGTGGTCTATCCCAGGTGGTGGATGCTCCGTGGGCACCGGGCAGTGGTCCGCGGATCCTGGGGGACTGTCCACGCTCCACGGGCACTGGGTGGTGTCCGTGTGTCCCCGGAGGGCTCCGTGCAGCGATGCCGCAGCCACTGGGCGAGTGCCCCCCGCGGGACCCCGAGCCCTCTGGGGATGCATCCCCGCCGCCCGGGGGTCCCGCGGTGCCCCCGCAGCTCCGGGCTCAGCAGGATGTGCCTGTGCCACCCATCGCCTTCCCCCGGGCCGAGCTGACCGCGCCGTGTCCCCGCAGTCCCCGGCAGCACCACGGTGCTGGTGGAGCTGACGCCCGACATCCACATCTGCGGCATCTGCAAGCAGCAGTTCAACAACCTGGACGCCTTCGTGGGGCACAAGCAGAGCGGCTGCCAGCTCACCAGTGCCGCGGCCGGCGCCACCAGCACCGTCCAGTTCGTGTCCGAGGAGACCGTGCCAAGCACACAACCTCAGAGCACGAGCAGGACCATCGCCTCCGAGACACAAACCATCACAGGTACCCAGCCCATCACAGGCACCCATCACAGGTACCCAGCCCATCACAGGTGCCCACCCCATCACAGGTACCCAGCCCATCACAGGTGCCCACCCCATCACAGGTACCCAGCCCATCACAGGTGCCCACCCCATCACAGGTACCCAGCCCATCACAGGTGCCCACCCCATCACAGGTACCCAGCCCATCACAGGTGCCCACCCCATCACAGGTACCCAGCCCATCACAGGTGCCCACCCCATCACAGGTACCCAGCCCATCACAGGTGCCCACCCCATCACAGGTACCCAGCCCATCACAGGTGCCCACCCCATCACAGGTACCCAGCCCATCACAGGTGCCCACCCCATCACAGGTACCCAGCCCATCACAGGCACCCATCACAGGTACCCAGCCCACCACAGGTGCCCATCCCAGGTACCCACCACAAGTACCCAGCCCATCCCAGGTACCACCGTGTCACCTGCCAGGTGCCAGCACCACCCAGCCCTCTGCCCCTGTGTCCCCACCACCCAGCTACAATAACAGTTGTCGCATCAGTCGCCGTGTAACCAAGGAAATGGAATAGTGCTGTGCTGCCTTCTTGGGTTTGTTATAACAATAGTGGCCTAATTTGCTAATTGAGATACAAGTTCTCTCAGAGAATTGCTCAAGTCTATTGTGTTGTGTAACCAGCTTGTGCAAATTAATTTAAATTGTCAATACTTATGAAAAATACTGAAATTACTATGCATTTTATTTTTCTTTAAGAGTGCTCTTGATGGAAAACAGAAACAGAATTGCTGTCAGGCACCCATCCAGACCTTTTTATGTGAGAACACTGCATTCCCTAACATTGCTCCCACAACTAATTGGCAGGAAAAATATTACTCAAAATTTCTGCCTATGTGAAGACTTGAGTGAGGTCCCGATCCTGGAGACATTTAAATAAAATTAGGATTTTGTTCCGTGTATGAAGGTTTGCCCTTCTATATATAGTTTTGTTTTATTTTGGTGTGGGACCTTACTAAACCCCGAATTATTTGACTCTAATTTGGATAGACAGATTAAGGCAGAGGATCTGGAAGAGCACTGAAACAAACTGAATTCAGGGCTCACTTCCAGGAATTTTTGTATTATAATCCCTCAACTCAGTGTGGGTTTTGGGTGAGTCATTTTTCTGCTTCATATTTACTCATCTTTAAAATGAGGACAGTTCTATCCATTTGCCCTTTTGGGGTATAGAGTTGTTTAATTGATTTAAAAGCTGCTACTTTGGCTGAGATATTTTCACCTGTTATTCTTGTGAGTAACAGCTAAAAACAGTAGAGTTGAAAGAGGCTGAACTTTTTTAACAATTACAAAAATAATTTGTGTGATGCCTTTGGACAACATTTGCCATATAAATAATGATATTTTTTTCTCGTTTGGGCTATAACACAGCCAGAGTTGAAAAACAAATACATCTTTATTTGGTATTTGGAAGAGAAAAACTTTTTTCCTTTCCTTCTCCTCCAGGTAAATAGGAACCCAGGAACAGGAGTGTTGCTAGGAAAAGAAACAGAATAGACAATCCATGAAACTAGACAATAATTAGGGGTTTTTTTTCTGATGAGAGAAGTTAATGCTCTCACATGAAGTTTTTTGTTTGTTTAGTTTCTGCCCCAGAGTTTGTTTTTGAGCATGGCTACCAGACCTACCTGCCCAGTGAGAGCACAGAGCCTCCAGCTGCTGCTGTCGTCTCTACACCACCAAAAGCAAGGTCCAAGAAATCCTCCTCCTCTCTGCCACTGAAGAAACTCAGCTGCCTCTACCCAGGTGAGATGGGGATTGTTCCTTCTGCCTCTTCCTTTTAACATGGAGAGCTCTCCTGTAGCAACACACACAGGAGATTCGATACCTGCAGAAGTTCTGGTGCTGATTTCACAGAATCTCAGAATCTTTTGGGTTGGAAAAGCCCTCCCAGACCATCTAATCCAACCTGTGCCCAATCCCCACATTGTCCCCAGCCCAGAGCACTGAGTGAAAGGCACATTTCAGATGCTGAGGATTCATTTCTGCACTCCAGAACTGCAGCACTTTCACTCGAACAGAATTCCTGCATGGGGAGCTGTTACCTGAGTTCCCAGTTGCACTAACTCGAAGCCTTATGTGGAATTTTGGAATTATGCTGGTTCCTCCAGCATCCTCTCAGTACTGTAAAGAACATCTCAGATCCTAGGCTGTTCTAAAGTTTACAGAAAAGGGTAGGAATGAGTTGCCTCCAAGGGGAAGCATTAGAAAACTCAAGTTCGCTGGTCACTGTTTTAAGTAGATGTGAGTAAACAAGATGAGGAATTCATTTTCTGTTAACACTGAATTTTAAAGAAAACACTGTTGAAAATAAACGTAATGTCCAGAATACAGTAATATATTTTTATTATTTTGCCAGATTTTCCTTGAATTTAATGATCTTCCTGTTTTCAGGTTGCCAGTTCAAGACTTCCTATGGTATGAAGGATTTGGAACGTCATCGGCGAACGCACACAGGTTTATGTTGCTGTATTTTCTTTTGGGTTGGCTTCCCCCTGTCCCTTGTTTCACAAAAGCTGTTTTCCTGTGAAGTAGTGTCTCCATAAATAGCATGTCACATGTCTGTACCTTCTAGTATTGTCCTGGCCCGTGCCTGAGGAATTGCCTGTGGGGGACGTGCCCCGCTCTGGGCAGCACCGGGCACAAACACCTGAACACTGGGGGCTGATTTGAGATACAGCTAAATTTCTGAGCACACACCGTGTGTTTATGAGGTGGCAGTGCACACACCTGCCTTGCTCTTCACATGACAGCAGTTGCACGATTCCACCTCCCAGTTTCAGAGCTGCAAAGCGAGAAGGCTCCAAAGGCTCTGCCGCTGTTGGTTGCAGATACGCCTGCAGCCTCGTGTCCAGCTCCTACAAACGAGTCCCTTTCCTAGGCAGCCTTTAGTCTGTGCTCCTTTGCTTTATCCCCACCGTGCCAAACCCTGAGCGTACGAGCGCTGCCGTTGCAGGAGACAAGCCCCACAAGTGCGAGGTGTGCGGCAAGTGCTTCAGCCGCAAGGACAAGCTGAAGATGCACACGCGCTCGCACACGGGCGTGAAGCCCTACAAGTGCAAGCACTGCGAGTACGCGGCGGCCGACAGCAGCAGCCTCAACAAGCACCAGCGCATCCACTCCAACGAGCGCCCCTTCAAGTGCCAGATCTGCCCCTACGCCAGCCGCAACTCCAGCCAGCTCACCGTGCACCTCCGCTCGCACACAGGTGGGGCTGCGCTCGCATCCACGGCTCCGAAGCTTCGAGGGTCACAGGGAGGATTGTAGGTCACGCACAGGTGCCCAAAAGGGACAGTTTGAGTTCACCTCCTGTCAATTGGGATCATTAGGGCAATGCAGCTCCACTAAAAATAGCTGGAAGCGATCAGGTCTGACTCCTGGTAGGCTTTCTTCTGAACTGGTTTTGGAGCTCTCAGATGTTCTCAGTCAGCAGAACTGAAGTGGTGCAGATAACTCCCAGGTTGTGTGTTCAATCCCTGCATGACCCATTCCCTTCAGAGCTGGACTCAGTGATCCCCTCCCAATTCAGAATACTCTGTGATTCTGTGATCTAACTGATTGATTGATTAAGAGCATCAAGGCTCTTATCTAAGTCTCTCAAATCTGGTCCACTCTGTTAGAAACACTGAAATTACTTTATAATTGTAGTAGTTACATCAGTGCAAATGTTAGCTGCCTAATTTAATCTTCCTTGCATCAGTAAAATAGCAAGGAATTAGCAATTTCACTTACGTGGTTTATGACCCTTTTTTGTGGTACCTTCCCTCTGCAGACTGAGGGACATTAACAGGGTAGGATGAGCAGCCAGAACTATATTCTGCCCCTAGAATTTTTGTTCTATGGGTAGAAAGCCTCTAGGCTTATAAACTTTTTATCATTTTTTATTTGCCTAAGTTTCATTTAAATCAGATTTCTCTCCCAGAGATTGTTCCTAGAAGAGAGTTGCTGTAAAGATACTGCTGTACTGTTGACTTTGTACAGTTGTCTCTATATGCTGGTTTTCACCTAATCCAGGGCACTGGATTGGTTTCTGTGTTATCTTTTACACATTTGATTAGTTCTGTGAATTTTAGCTGCCAGGTGGTTCTGGTTCAGTGATTACTAGATTAGCTTTGAACCTCTCCTACCTCTGAGTCTGGATTCGAGTATAAACAACAGCAGTTTGGATGTGTGCAAGATGGGATTTATTTGGCGTAGAGAAAAGAAATAAATCCCTTGTGCATTGGGGAGGAGGGGAGGGTCAAGCCAGCCTGCCTCTAGCAGAAAAGAATCTTTTATACTTCACAAATGTGCTGTGATGGAACAGGCAGGACTGGCAGGTCGCTTTACAAGTCCCCCCCTTCCTGCTGCTGTATGAATGTGATGGTCACTCAGAGCAGTGGGGGCTGTCACAAGGGCCCTGTTACAAACACTGTGGCTGCAGAATGTGTCACATCAGAGCGTTTTTGTGCCCTTCTTGCCTGAGTGAGCACCTGGGAATGCTCATGGCTCTCTGGTGTTTCCAGAATTAGATTTCTGTGCCATTCAGTATTCCAATAGTTGGGAAGGGATTTTAGGGTAACCTTTCTTTTTGGCATATCAGCCTGTTGCATCTTAAGCAATTGAATTATGCTAAAACTCAATCTTTAGTTTTGTTATTTCTTCTGTTTCTCCAAAATTAATCTCTTTTTTTTGTAAAAGGACTTTTTGATTTGCTGAAAGCAGACACAAGAGTTTTGAAAGTAATGATTTCATCCTTGTTCGGTTGCAAAGCTGTCATGCACACAACCAATTTTAGGAGAAAAGTAAGACTGGGATGTAGAATATATTGCTTACTGGAATTAAATTAGTAATCCTCTAGAAGGTGAGTGTAATCCCCATTGCTCAGAGTGGGATCATCTACACAGAATTACTTTCTCGTTGAACGAGTCACTCAGCATCAGCTTCCTGTTAATTTGAGTGAAACTACTCTTAGAATTAATAATCCCAGGGTCAGACACGAGTTTTTATCTATATCGTGGCAGTGTCAGTTAGGGATGGGCAGAAATGTAAAGAAATACAGAGCAGGCCACTCTTTAAACAAACAGAACCAGCACGGTTTGCTGTATTCTTTTTCTTGTATTGTGCTACCCTGTACATGAAAATTAAGTCATTGAAATATGAACTGTGCCTTCATCAGCAAAGCAGATAAAAATTCAGTAGCTGAGTGTGCAGCTGAGGCTGTAAAATAAACTAGATGAACAAACAGTGCATCTTCATTAATAAAGTCTGTTTAATATAGATAGTACACCATGTATCTCAATTATTAAACAGATACATGGATTAGCACAGTAGGCCACAACTTGATTTGAAAAATATGCAGCTAAACCTATGACATATGTAGCTGGATAAGCAAATTATGCAAAATTATACAGCTCTCACAAACTCTATAAAATATTAACTTCTAAAATAAATCAGCCATTTGCAGTTTGATTATTAAAGAGGATAAATGCTTGTTGAACTAAACACACTTTCTTTTTCCTCCTCTCACCAAGAGTGTCTTAGAACCTAGTAACACAATTCTTCCACTTGTTCAAAATAATACCTGCATAAAGACTTCATGCTCGGGTATTTTAGAGAGCTACATATTTTGATTAAAATAAAAAAAGAGGGGAATAGTTATTTAGCTAGGTTGCTAAGTTTGCTTTGGCTTTTTTTTTAATGGCTTCAGAAAAGGCTCACTGGAATCGATTGGGGATTAGCACAGCTCCACCTTAACATGGTCATGGATATTGTGACACCAGCCTGCAATTAAAAAAATGCAAAATAATGGTTTAGATGCAAGTGTGTCAGACCAGGTGATAATCCCGTGTCAGGAAATTTCTCTTGATCTTGAGAATGCGCTGGGAGTTCAGAACAAGGCAGCTGTACGTGCTTGACCCCAGCAGCGGGTCCCGGTGTCTGCCGCCTAACCTGTGCCTTCTGTTGGCAGGGGACGCCCCTTTCCAGTGCCAGATGTGCCCCGCCAAGTTCAAGATCAACTCGGACCTGAAGCGGCACCTGCGGGTGCACTCGGGGGAGAAGCCCTACAAGTGCGAGTTCTGCGAGGTGCGCTGCGCCATGAAGGGCAACCTGAAATCGCACATGCGCATCAAGCACAGCATGGAGAACACCCTCAAGTGCCCCGAGTGCGAGTTCCAGTGCGGGAACAAGACCAGCCTGCGGCACCACATCCGCACGCACCAGCCCGAGCAGCCGGTGAAGTGCTCCGAGTGCAGCTACTCGTGCTCCAGCAAGGCGGCCCTCAAGGTGCACGAGCGCATCCACTGCAAGGAGCGGCCCTTCAAGTGCGAGTTCTGCAGCTTCGACACCAAGCAGCGCAGCAACCTCACCACCCACGTCCGCAAAGCCCACGGCGACAAGGTCAAGGGCAAGAAGCACTCGGTGGACAAGAAGGAAGGAGAGAGGCCGAAGCAGGGCGGCTCCAGGCAAGTAGCCAAGCTGGATGCCAAGAAAGCCTTTAAGTGTGACCTGTGCGACGCCTCCTTTGTCCGGGAGGATTCTCTCCGGAGCCACAAGAAGCAGCACAGTCTGTACAACGGCTCCAAGAACAACGAGCTGGCCGTGCTGCAGCTGCAGATGGATCCCAGCCGGCAGCCCGGTGCCCCCATCACCGTCAGCCACCTCCAGGTGCCGCTCCAGGCCGCTCAGGTGTCCCCGTACAACGAGGGCAGGGTCAAGATCATCGTGGGCCACCAGGTGCCTCCGGCCAACAGCATCGTCCAGGCCGCCTCGGTGAACGTGGTGCCGCCCGCGCTGCTGGGCCCGGGGCAGGAGGAGGTGCTGGGCAGCGGCCGCCTGCAGCTGCTGGGCCAGGTGAGTGTGCTGGCCCCGGCCCCGCCGGTGGTGGCCGCGGGGGACGCGGGGCCGGCGGCACAGCCGGCCGTGCTGCTCGCCGCCCACGAGCAGGGCGAGGGCAGCGCCCTGCACCAGGCCCTGATCCCCGGGGCTGCCCCCGGCCACGAGCCCCCCGCCAGCCAGGCCTTCATCGCCAGCTCCGGCATCAGCTGCTCCGACCTGGAGGGGCTCAACGCCCTCATCCAGGAGGGAGCCACGGAGGTGACCGTGGTCAGCGACGGGGGGCAGAGCATCACCGTGTCCACGGCTGCCCCCCCGCCTCCCATCTTCTCGTCCTCCTCCCACACAGAGGGCCCCAAGCAGACCTATTCCATCATCCAGAGCGGGGCTCACACGGCCCTGCTGTGTCCCGCAGACTCCATCCCCGACTAGGCACGGGGGCTGTTCTGGACACAGTTCTCTCCCGGGGCAGTGCTGAGCGTGGCAGGAATGCACAGGACACAGCTGAAGGCAGGATTTGTCCTCCAGAGCCAAATACCCTCCACGTTTTATTTGTATACTGAAGCATCTTGTGTGTGAAAAGGAGGATGTGTCTGTATTTCTGTGCCCCTGCTGAAATCAGAGGCCCTGCTCCTTGGAATCTCAAAGCAGCTCTTGCCAGTGTCCCCAGGCAGTGACATGCCCAGAGTATGGCTCTTGTACTACGCTGCCTGAAAGGAGAAATCCTCACCTTGTGCTGAATCACCTTCACAGCAGCCTTGTTGTTTGATGCACGCACAAAAAGACAATAATCTGAGCCATTCCGGAGTTTATGTAAGTGAAGTCTCTCTCAGTTCTGTGCTCCGTGTGCATTCACTGCTGCTGGCTGAGCTCTGAGGAACCCCCACTGCTGGCTCTGCTCCAACCCAGGGGAAGTTTGAGGGGCTGCTCCTCAGTATCTGTAGAAATTGGTAGCACCTGGCACTTGAAATGCTTATGCAGAGACCAGGGGATTGTTTTTGGAAAGCAAAAGAATGTTGTCCCTCTCTCAGTAGGAACTAACTTCGCTAGCAACGACACCAATTATCTCTGG
This sequence comes from Dicrurus megarhynchus, assembly GCA_013399195.1. Lineage (NCBI taxonomy): Eukaryota > Metazoa > Chordata > Aves > Passeriformes > Dicruridae > Dicrurus > Dicrurus megarhynchus. The sequence goes on along the minus strand of VXAD01010755.1, from coordinate 196,921 downwards.
CACGGTGTTGTCTGTCAGAGGTGCCTGTGAATTATAGAGCCAAACAACTGGAAATATATTTTTTACAAACACTACTTCACTTTTGTTTTTATTTCGATGCTGCCTGTTGGGAGTTGTGTGGGTGGTAAAAGTGAATTAAAGTTTGGGTCTTCTTTCCATGTTAAAGGAGAAGAAGGAAAAGATTGAATTTAATTTAAAATGTAGAAGATATTCTAATCCAAGGTCTGTTGCTCCAGCAGAAATTCAGGTTGGATCACAAGGAGATGGTAATTCATTATTATACCATGGATTTTTCTGTAATGAAAGAATTCCAGGCTGCATTTTGAACTCTGCAAAGGTACCACGAACTAAAAGCAGTGAATTGTCCCGCAGTCGGTGGTGTGGGTGAACTCTGCAGGCAGGGTTTCCTCAGCTCCCAGTGTTCCGTGTCATCCATAGGTGGTGCCAGAGGCCCAGGGAAACTTTGGAGTTGCTCTGGCTCCTGGATGATGTTTCCTGTTTAACACTTCCTTGTAAAAGCATTGCAAAATTCACTTTTAGAAGACGTTACCAGAAGCTCAGCTGTAAAAATCTCGCTGTTGCTTCAGATAACAAGCTGCACGTAAAAAGAAATGTCCAACGTTTTCTACAGGAAGTAGATCTGTGGCCTAAGCTTAATCTCAATTCATGTTAAATTGATACTATTTTACTCCTGTTAATTAATTTTACCCTGTTCGTGCTTCACAGCTGCAGAATTGCCAGGCACTACCAGAATGATAAAAACCGAGGGATTTTGGCAAAGCTGCTGGTTTGAACTGCAGTTTGGCTGTGCTTGCCCTTGGCCAGGGGCTGCAGCCCCACGGCCAGGAGTCCAGTCCAGCGTCACACAACGTGCCACAGCTCTCTTATCTGCACTGCAGCTTCTCTAAAAGCCTCCTGAAGCCTCTGAAGTAGGAAACCGGTAGATCTGTCATATTGTAAAAACTCACCTTGGCTCTGGTCCTGTGTGGGCCTCAGAGATAAACAGGAAAGATACCAAAATGGTGTGAATGAATAGACAAAGTGCTGCTTCTTCAACGTTGTTTGGCTGATTGCATCATGTGAACAATCTAGAGACTTCTTTCCTCCACCCTGAGAACAAAACCCAGCTGATAAGCAAGGCTGACACGGGGGCAATTTATTTTCAATTTTCTCTTCCAATATTCTCCTTTATTTCTGTGTGTGACAGTAATGGCCTGTGTTTTGCAGCTGGCAGGGGCAGATTGTTTCCATCTCCGATGTTCACTTAATACATCCTTCGTGTTATCAGCAGAGCCATCCCAGGAGGGAGCCGGGGAATCCAGAACAAGTGTCTCTTGTAGAGCTGTCCTGCTTTTGAGCACAGGGTAAATAAATCCTATCCCTCCCTCCCCAGAGTTCTGCCGTGGCCTCAGAGCTCTGGAGCAAGCTGTCTCTTTCCAGGACAAAATACTGGGATGGATTTTTGTTGCTGCTGCCTGGAGATCCCCAAGCTCCCCTGGTAAGTGCTGGGCCCAGGAGCAGAGCTCAGTGGTTCCACCGTGGGTGCTGCTCACGCTGCACAGCCCTGGCTCCCTGAAGGAAGTTAAATAAATCTGGATATTGCACCCAGCACAGCCCTGGCTCCCAAAGGGAGGTGTAAAGCTGGGCATTCCACCCCAGCCCATCTCTTTTCCCAGTTTGCCCGTGGGGTCCCAGGTGGGAGTTTGTGGTGTGTCACACCCTCCCTGCTCTCTGGGGACGAACCTCTGCCTGCTCAGAGATCTGAGGTCACGCTGGGCAAGCAGAGGTGCAAAACCTGTGTGCATTTCCAATAAACCAAGCCAGCTCTTGGGCCTTCCCAGCCCTTTGGGGTTTGTTGCTGTTCCTCCCTGACGCTGCTGTTTAAAGCCAGACCCAGTTCCAGTGAGCTGATCCTTCACCAGAGCTGCTGAAATGTGCTTTCCTCCTGTGCTTTTGTGAGGCAGAAATGCACAACAGGAAAACAATCTGAAGAAAAATGTGTCTTGGGCACCTTTAATTGTGCTTTGGGGAGGCTAGTTCTGACTGAGCCCCAGCTCAGTGTCCCCTGTGGGGTCTGAGCAGCCCTGGATTAAACCTTATCAGCGGTGCTGTGTCTTTTACGTGGTTTTGATAAATATTTTAGCTGTCATTTGCATCAAAATGGGAGATTCCTGCTCAAAACCAGCCTCAGTTTGTCCCATGCACAGGGGAACCTTCTGGATATGTCCTGGAAGCACTCCTGGATGAGGGGATGGGATCAAGTCCTCACCTCAGATGAGACCTAAAACCAGCAGGACTTGGCCCAAAGCTGGCTCCTTTGGGAACTGAGGGAAAACCAAATTTATATTGAATACATGTGGGGCTTGCAATTGAAAAATTTTAATCAAAATATTTCCCAATCATTTTGGGAAGGAGCTATTTATTACTGCTGTCATCTGACTGCACTGGAATGTACCTTCTGTTGTGGGCTTTAAAATGGCAGAGGCATGCCAAGACATTTTTCTCTACAATACAAAGAACTGGGGAAAGGCTATTTTTTTATATAGCTAGCTTTATTTTATTCTGTATTTCTGATTCTTGATTTATTTGTGTTTGAAGTCAAAATATAGTCAGTCATCCTTTTTGTACTGTGCTGCTCTGGTGACTGCAGAAATACTTTCTGTGTCCTCAATGGCAAGACCTCTATGCTATAATTTCAGGAATATTGACTGGATACTCTAATGGCTTTTTACATCTCCAGTTGGAAAATCTTTAGCCTTGTTATTTAAATTTTAGGAAGAGAAACCAATATTGTTAAGAGGAACTGATGTCTCCTGTCACTTACCCAATGACCTTTCATGAGGTGATAAAGGTTTCTATAGTGACCTGAGGAAATCATGTCTCAGGTATCAGTGTGAATTAAAAGTCTGTGGCAGGAAAAGCTTTCTTTTCTCTCTCTCTCAGGTATCCAGTTCTGCCTTTGTCTTTATTCCAGTTGCTGGACATGGAGAAGGACTCCTAAAACATGCAGTATTTGGTTACATGGCTGTCTTTAGAGGCTTCACAATGTCGTAGGGAAGGAAGGAAGTCCATGGCAAGGCAGAGGTGGATTTTTTACAAGCTGTGTCCATGGGAGTACCACAGTCACCTTCAGGGTCTGCTGCTGGAATGCCTCTGAATCCTGTAACCTGTGGGAGCAGCTAATTCATCCCACAAGCTGCAGGAGCTGTGTTTGCCTCTCTGAAAGCAGGAATTATGATTTATTGCAGATTCAGCTTTGACAGTTTAAGTTCCTCAATTCAGACCTTGTGTAAACTTACCTTTATTCTGAAAGTGAAAGCTCTTGGCTGGTGAGAGACTGGCTGCATTTTGTAGGTAAAAGTTGAACATGATCTGGGAAATAATTAACTGAGGGCCTGAAGAGAGTTTTGAGGTGTTTCTGTTTGGTTGTTGTGTTGTGGTTTGGTTTCATTTTAAAGACACAGGGATGCATTTCTGCCTTCTTGTGCTGCTGGATGAAACAACCTGTTATCAGTGTCTTCCAGTTTATCAAACCTGATGTGAGACACCTAAAAAAAGGCTTGGAGAAACCCCCAACATTGTCAGCTCGATTTTCCCTTTGAATTGTTTCAGAATGAAGGAGAGCTGATAAATCTTGGTGCTGTCTGTATTGGCAGCATTTGCAATAAAGGCTGGCCCTGCTCGCTCTTGCTCTGAGCTGTCAGACCATTTTCTATCAGCTTGCTTTCCAGCACAGCCTGGGAGCTCACCAAGCCCTGGGCCAGCCCTGAGCCCTCACCTCCCTCTGCCTGGTGGTTGTGTTTGCACCTTTTAAATGTCAGACTGAAAGAAAAGACGCACCCCACACCTTTTCCTAGCACAGATCACAGCTTGCTCCTGCCAAAGTGTGCCTGCACTTACTGCTGCTGGCCACAATTGGTTATTCTATCAGTAACATGTATTTGTGTGGAGTTGTGCTGCTGGGCTCCCCACCTGCAGAAGGTGACTGCCCTCAGAAGGATATTGTGAGGATGGGAATAACTTGGATAGCTCGGTGATGAGCGAGATGCAAATACCCAGATAGATCCTGGAGATAGTCACATCTCCTGATGGCCCAGAGGAAAATCTGAAAGAACAGGAATGCATAAAGCTCAACTGCATAATGCATGGCAGTCATAATTAATAGATTAAAGTTCTTTGTGAAACATGCTTTTTTATTCTAATAAAGGGAAGGGACTACAAATGGTGACACAGTTTTAGCAAAACAGCAGTGTAAGATGCCACGGTAGAGTTGTAAAGCTAAAGAGGTGATAAAAATGTGCCTTGGGTTTAAATTTTTACAAGACTGATGTAAGACTTACTACCTTAAATAGCAGCACTTCTCCTCATCTCTGGATCTTTCTGGTTCTCAAAGTACACACAGTTGCTGGGGGATTATTAAAAACTTGCCAATCCTTGCTCCAAAAAAGTTCAGAATTCATCCTGTGAATCACTTTGCCTTAACAATGTTAAATTTTGCTTTTGTTGTAAAATCATGGAGATCAACCATTGATAGAACTTTAATTGGCTGGGGATGTTCATGATTTTTTTCCTTTAAAAAAAAAAAAGCCTGCCAGCAAAATTGCTTTTTGGTGATGACTCTGCTTGAAAAGTGCTCTGCAGGGGCCCATTCCCAATTGATTATCTTTCACAGCTAATAGCTTCAAAGGCTATTTGGTGGACAGTCCAGTTTTACATTTAAATGTAAATCTCGATAGCCTTGACAGACTGATGATCAGAGAAAAGGGAGGTAAAACCAGTAAAATAAATGTGCAGCTGGAATAAGTTTCAGCAGCTCCTCCAGGGGCAATGGTAGTGAAATGAAAATGGTTGCAGTTTGACAAAGCTCCTCGGAGGGGATGGTGAGGGTGAAGTTCCCTGAGAAGGTGCAGCATTCCTAAGTTGCTGAGTGGCCTGTGAGCCCTAAAAGTTCAGTCCGGTGTCAGCGGCTCCCGTTTGTGCTGCCTTGGGCTCAGGAGGGAAGCTCAGAGCTCTGGGCAAAGGCAGACCTTGGGTGAAGCCACCCCCGGGAAGGTCTCTGGCCAGGGAAGGTGAGGACACGTGTGGGATGCTCGCTCCTGGTGCCCTGCTCATGGGAGAGGTGTCAGAGCTCCCCTGGAGCAGGGGCTGCCTGGCAGGAGCTGAGCTGGCCCTGCCTGGCTGCACTCTGGATCTGACAGCTCCTAACAATCACCAGAGGGACTGATGCCATTCTTACTGATGCCATTCTTACTGATGCCATTCTTACTGATGCCATTCTTACTCCATCCTCCCCGGGAGAAAAGGTGGACAAGGAATTCCTCAGCCCCCAGACATCTCAACAGCTGCGAGGAGCTGCCTTTTTTCTCATTTTTAATCTTTGTTGCCGTGGAAACAGAGCACAGACACACTCTGCTCATTCTCACTGTGTAGTCCTCAGGGCCCAACAAGTCCAGAATTTCCCAGACTTCCAAGGGAAGGGAAAATAAGGGGCAGAAGGGAAGAATGTTCAGTGTAGAACCCGTTGAGAAACGGGAGATCAAGGAAGGAATGTCTGTCTAAGGAAAATAGGGAGGTGGTTTTAGGGATCCCTGGCGATGAGAGTGCAGAAGGGGTTTGTCCCAGGAGGGACTGGCACTCTGGGAAAACAGCCCCTGTCCTCGACTCTCATTTTCCTATGGATTCATGGAACCCTCTACATAAGCTAGAGAGAAGAAGAAAATGCTTTTGTTTAAAGTAAGTTTGAATTCCACTCCAGTGGCACAATATTCCTGTGCAATGGAGTAAAGGGCATCTAACCCTATATTCTTTCTTTTTTCTTCTTCATGTTTTATCTTCTCTTTTCTTCTTTTGTTTAACTTCTACCACTCTGTAAATCCTCTGCACCACATCCCAAGCTCTCTTAGGAGCGCTGGCCAGCACATTGATTATGGTAAAATGGGATCAAACCCAGGCAAAAACCCCCCTGCCTTTTATTTGTCCTTCAGGACAGCACCATGAATTATCAATGATACCCCCCCAGTGAAATCGTATCCTCCTTCCAACACCAAATTAATAAAAATCCATGGAACATGCTTAACAAAAAGTGACACATCCTCCCCCATTTTTTATTTATTCAGGATGCACAAAGCCAAAGAATCAGCAGGTCCAGAGACCCCAGCAGCACATGGAGAAGGTTTGTGCCGTGGCAGAGCTCAGGCCTTGGGATGGTTCTGAGCCTGCCGGGGTGGGTGGGACTGGCAGCACAGGAGGGGCATCCCTGGCACGGGCTGGGTGCGGGGTTTTGAGGGAAACCCCTCCAGGTGGACACAGGGAGGAAACCCCAGCTGGCTCTTTGCAGTGGCAGCAAAGTATTCAAACTGGAATTAATCCTCCTTTCCTCCCCCTGTAGAAAAGTCTTGAATAACAAATCCAGCTATCAATCCAGTGGCTATGAAAAGAGAGGATCCATAAAATCCATGGGCAGAAATACAAGTTTCTGTCTGTATTAAGCTCAGAATAAATTATCCATGTGGCAACTGAACTTTGTCGTGATCTTTGCATTGACTTCAGGTCAGATCCCTCCTTCAAATCTGCTTTGTGATATGACTGGGCCAGAAAGCAGAAACGAACACAAGAAAAAACTTTACTTGTTCTTTCACCTTTTGGCAGTTTCCTGCTCTGGGTTCAGCTTTCACAGATTTATTCCAGGAGCCTTTGGCCCATTCATGCAGAACTGGTCCATTTGCATGTGCAAATTTCTATTCTTTGCCCTGTCTCTGTTCCCTTATGTGTGTTCAGTTTTTGCATTTGGTAAATAGAAATACTTGGTATTTGGAGAAAAACCGGGCCACACACAATTCTTCTGTTTACTATAACTAACAGCAAGTAGTAAAAAAAATAAATAAACAAACATGTTCCCCATTAAATCAGTATTAATTCATGCAGAAAATCCACATCATCAAAGGTTTTCCATTTTGTGCCTCTCCATGTTATAAAGATGTTAATTTCTTTAAATCCCAAACACTATCATTATTTTAGCTCATATTTGGACACAGAGACTGGACCATAAAATTAAGAACGTTCCTCCCTTTCCTTCTGCATTGTTATTAGTGGGAAAAAATTACAAAACAGAATTTCCTTGAAGAGGACTTCCCAAAAACTTTTAAATTTGTAAACATTTAAGTGTTGTATATCATTTAAATGTTGGCTATAATATACTGTATTCATGCTAGATAAAAATCTGGGTGTTGATTAATTTTCTGTGTCCTGCTTTGAGCTGTTTTTCTGCAGGAGGACGGTATCACTGTGGCAATCAAAGCAGTTTGGGGTATGGGGCTGTTTAGCATCCTGCTGATGAGTTATGCCATCAATACCAAACTGATTTCCAAGATAAACCCAACTGAGGCATAACAAAGCCCAAGTGATGGCCAACTGTGCTTATGTGATCATCTTACAGTGGTTACACAGCTCAGAGCTGCTTTTATCACTGGCCTGGTGATGCATTTACTGTGGGCTTTGGAGAGAAAAGGATTAAATTAAAAAGGCATCGTGGTGTTATCAGCCAAATTCTTCAGTTCAGCTCCTGGTTGTTAAACGAGTTACTCAGTTTACACCGAATGAATCTAAGAAAAATGGAAGCAGAAGTGATTTGCTAGAAAAGCAAATAAATTTGGTTACAGTTACAGAAGGAGGACGTGAGGCCCCTGGGTGAGCACATCATCTCCGATGTACAAACAGCTGCTAATCTTATCAACGCAAAGATGCCTCCGTGCTGCATTTAAAAGCCAGCTGCCTTTATTCCAGCTCCCACTCCATTGAAATCCGCTATAAATACCTACTTTATAACACTGACCCAATATATAAATTGCTCAGTTCAAAAGAAAAGCTTTTTTGGAGGAAGGGGGGAACGGAGTAAACGCAGTGTGTTGTAAAAGCTAAGTGGTTTTATTGGCACTTTAAAATACCCTTTTCTGCTGAACTCTATCAGCTCTGATTATATATAACAACAGTAGTTATGTATTAAAAATGTGTGTCAATAGTTCTGGTAGCACTGTGATTTGTCATTTGTGTGCCAGAGGTCCCAACAGGCTTGATTGACAAAATCTGGCCGTGGCTCAGAGGGATCAGACAGGGGGGATGTGTTTGGCTGGTAAATTGATAAGAGCAACCATCTCCGTGGTTTAAATAAGAAACTCCATGGAAATGCCAGTGCAGGCTGCACTTGCACACCCCTCGCAGAGCCCTTTCCTGGTGCCAGAGGAGAAGCTGAGGCTGCCGCAGTGCAGGAGGCCCTTGCAGGAGTTTATCAATCAGATAATGAATTAAACCTCAAGAAAAGATTAAGAACAAGTTAATTCCTATTTACACAGGACGGCTGCTCAGTGATTTAATCCGTGCCCTCATGTCAGTGCTGGTAGAGCTGATGAACTCCTGCTCCCAGAACACCTCTGCCATGGGAGGTGAAGGTGTATCTCACTAAAAGGTGTTAAACCTTGTGTTTTCCACTGCTGACCTACTCAAAAGTACCATACATTTTTTTGTGTGAGACCACAGCCAGGATGGAGCCGCTCAGACATCTCATCTCATCTCACCTAAACTCCCTAAATAAGCAGCACAGAAAGCAAGCTGTATCCAAATTGCTTCCACAGAGCAGCCAGGCTTTTCAAAGGCTGGTTTCCAGCCAGGAGTGGATATAAAACAGGGACTAACGCTTCCCTGCACTGGACACGAGCAGAGCTGTCCTCAGGCAGCAGGTGTGGAGCCTGTTTTGTTCAGGGAGGGCAACCTCTGCTTTTCAGCAGCTTGTTCTGCCTGCGTGTGAACTCACAGGCTGGGAAATGAAACATCCCCCAGGACAGCTCCCTCTTTGAATCCTCTCAGCTGTATCCTACATAAATTACGGTGTGTTGAGACTGGAGGAAGTAATTTAATGCTGGAATTCTCCAAAGGCTCTGCCTGCTTGTTTTGCTGAGGTGTAGCTGTGTTATGCATTATAGATAAACAGGGACTTTTGAAGAACCCCCCTCTTCTTCGCAGTCTGATTCCCACAGGAGTGAGATCAGTGAGTTTTTGTTGATAATTGCTGAGCACTCGGTGCTTTGGTTTCTTTTCAGATCATCCTCAGCTGAAGGCCAAGCCCAGAGGATCACCCAGCTGCTCCTCGTCCTGGCTGAGCTGCTTTGGCCAACAGGCCACAGGTGGAGAACATTCCCCTTCCTGCTCCTCTCTGGCTACTCCAGCTCCACCACCCCCAAAATCATCTCCTCAGGTGCATCCTCTGGTCCCAGGTCCTTCTTCCTGACCACGACAGGCACTGAGCAGGTGCTTGTGTAGGAAGCTGATGTTGCCTGCTCTGGTCCCCTCCTGGGCAGGGGCACTGTGTGGTACCTGCAGTTGGTTCATGCAGCATTTGGCTGCCCTGCTGCTGCTCTGGTCCATCTTCCTAAAGAAAATGATGTTCTTTAGTGTGGTCAAATCTCTTGTGCTGTGCTGCAAGCTGGGCTGATGGGGCCAAGCCTTCAGAGCCTCCGGGAGAGAGCAAGAGGCAAGCAGGAGCAGCAATGATTGGAACTACCTGGGTGAACCTCCCTGCCAAGTATTAGCCCTGGCTGATACCAGTGAGTCCTCATGTGGATGGGAAACTCCAGGATTATCACTTCAGGGTGATAAAAGTGGCCTTGTTCTATTTATAGAGCACCTACTGCTCTTTCAGTGGTGTACAAATAGAAGGTAAAAGAAGGAACATTTTGAAAACATTTTTGTTTTAAAACTCCTTTTATAACTTTGCAGAGCAGAGTGATGGGGACAGCCACAAAGGCTGGTCATCCCCTACTGAGGCTGCTCACATCCTGCCTGCTCTCTATCAGCACAGGGAAGCAGCTTTCTCCAGGGCTGAGTCAGAGCAGGGTCAGCTTGGAGTCATCCTTTGGAAATTTCTCCCTCTGCACTGGTACACAGCAGAGTTAAACTCAGCGGCCTGGAGCTGGGCTTTGCAAAGGCCCCCTGTAATGTCTCAGACATTCCCTTCTTTCACTCACTGCTTAGTTTAGAGGCACTGGGTTTCAGTTTTCAAGTGGAAAGGCTGTTAATAGTAGGGGGCTTTATATTTTTATTATTGTTATTTTAAAATAAGCTGAACTTCCTTTGTGAGCTGCGTATTTTGCCCCAGGCTCTGGGTAACCAGCAGGTCCCAAACGGTGCCCAGGTGTTTCTGAGCGAGCTCTCTGGTGAGGAACAGCAATCTGCTGCTCCTTCCGTCGTGTCCCATGAAATCCATCCCATAAACTGCCCAGCCAGTTCTGTGAGCAGCCTTAAGATGTCACTGCCCGCCTTGGCCGCGGCTGCTCCCGCCGGTGTGCAGCGGAAATAGGCTGTTATTTTTAACACATCTCCCCCTCCTACAGGGAGTGACAGACAAGGTGCTGATGTCAATTGGCTGCTCTTACAGGCATTAATTAACTCAGCTCAAAGTCCCTCCAGTTTCCATTTCCTTCTGCCCGGAGAGAGGGGAGAGCTGCCTGTGCCGAGGGCTGTGTGTGCTCCCTGTGTGTGCTGCATCCAGCAGCCACCATCCCTGCGAGGGCTGAGCACTTCCCTGCGAGGGTTACCTGAGCACCCCAGCGGCTTTCACTCCTCTCTTTTCCAGCCCTGTTGTTTTTCCAGGTTTCACCACTCCGTGCTCCCCGGACACCCTGTGCTGAGCTGCTGAATCCCTCTGTGGGCTCAGCTCGTTCCCAGAGTTTCCTTGTTCTCTCCTGCTTTTCCAGAGCTGAATCCTTGCTGGAACGCGTTTCTTTGGGGCTGTGATGGGTTTTGATGTCTGTAGTGGGAGATCAGCACTGAACGTGCAGGGATGGATGCAGCTGCACACAGGGAAGTGTTTTGAGGGAGGGTTGGGTTATCCCTGCTCCAGGGCAGGTCCTTGCAGGTCCTGGCAATGCTGCAGGGAGCTTTCTGGGGCCTGAATAAACCCTGAGGAGTCAGGAAAAGTCTGGGACAACCTTATTTCTCATCCACCAGGCTGCTGGAACTGACTGCAGGGCTGGGCAGTGCCACGTCTGGGGTAAAATCCACGGGTGTAAATCTGTGTAAACAGTGTTAATTCAGATTTCATTTTCCATTTGCAGTGGGACAGGACTGTGCAAAGCCAGGGCATGGATGGATGGTAACCTGGGCAAGGCCTGGCACTGCCAGTTCTTTCACTCTCAGTTCTTTCACTCTTGTTGGTGCCACCCTAAACTTTGCCAAAATAAGAACAACCACTGACAACCTTCAGTGATCTTTAAATTAAATCTGTAGCATCCATCATGCTGCCATCCACAGAGCTGGGATTGGTGCCAGAACTCTCTTTGCTTGAGCAAGTCCTTGGGCACTCCAGCTGAAGGTGGAGTTTCTACTCCAGTGCATTCAGAGCTGCTGCGTGTCCCCTGAGCGTCTGGCACTGAATAAAGGTTAAACTGGGAAGGATGTTCTACTTTTCATCCCCTTTGCCCATATCTACAGTCGTTAGATGTAGAAATGCAAGTCTATAGTTGAATATTTAAAATCTATAAAAATAGAAAACATTTCTAGAAATAAAATTATGATTTTTAATGTATTTTGTCAGATGTTGCAGTTTGAGCTCTCCTTGCCCTGTTTCCTGCCCAGCCAATATAACACAGCAGGAGCAACTCCATACCTATATCTTATTCACAGGAATAAAATCCATGTATAAATTCACATTAAAGCTTACTTTCCACAAATCTGTGACAAAATCCATCACATCTGTTGGTCTGGGATACTTTTTTTCGCTATTCTATCAGCTCCTCCATCCTCTCTCACAGAAACTTTTTTTCCTTAGAATTCTACCACTGCTTAATTGGGCCCTGGTCTGCACTTTGCTTCCTTACCAGTAAAATAATTTTAACTAGTGGCTCCTGCAAGAGCCATCTGTTGTTCCTGCACTGCACATTCCCACCAGGACAAGCAGGAGTCACCAGCCAGCAGCTGAGGTGACACAAGTGCCACGGACAGAGCCATCACCCACAGCTCAGGTTTGTCCCTTTTCACCTGCTGAGGATTCACATCACTGATGGTGGCAGGAGAAGCTGCTGTCTGTCAGAGTCCTCAGAGCTCTCTTCACTGGGAGAGAGACTGCCCAGTGAGGGGGAACTGGACACCCCTTTAACAGTGCTCGTTAATTAGGAATATAAGTGAGGATAAAAAGAATGGCTTTTGTGTTGTGGAGTGAAACTTTAAAGCAGTGGTGTTAAATGTTTAGGTCTTCAAGAAAACAATGTATCCAGATCTTATAAAATTTATGGCTTTAAAATAAAAAAAGTAATGGATGGTAAACAGCAGGCAGGGTGGAAGAGCACTGTAAGGGAGGGTGTGCTGGCTCTGGGGTAGAGGAGAGGTCTCTGATTCAAGGTTTACTACTCGACCATGGTTTCATGAACTTTTTTGTGACCCCGAGCAAGCAACTCCCATCTCACTATTCTTCCATTTCCTCTTTCTGTAAAATGATATTAATAGCACTTCAGCTGCAGAGCAGGTTTATTGTACAAGGCTTAATGAATGTTTGTCTCCCTGTGATTGAGATTCTTTCCTGCTGGAGGCAAGAATTTTAAGCAGGTTGATTAAATAGAAAAGGTCTCTAACTGAAGCTGTTATTAAAAGCAGAAGGAATTATTTCTTAGGGAATTTTTAATCTTATGTCTGTTAGAATTGTCAAAATACTGCAGCTTTAATTCCTCTGTTATTTAGCAACTTTAATTTTGTTTCTGCCATCAATTCTGCTGGGGGATGCTCTGAGTTTTGAAATGATCCAAGGCAGACCCTGCTAAACTCTTCTTGCTCTGAGGAGCAACAGTTACACAGTGAGAAAAGTGTCACTGCATCAGCACTACACACAGAGTTCTGGAATTGTGGGGAAAAGGAACTTTGGGTGTTCAGACAGATCCAACCTTCCTCCCTAAGGCTGTTACTGTAAGGATGCTCTGGCATGAGGCTTCAAGCTCTGAGAGGTGCAAGCCTTGGTGTTTGCAAGGAGCAAACTCAGCAGCCCATGACAGGATGGGTGAAAAATGCTGTGCTGGGCTCGGAGCACCAAATCAATCCAGGAGGAAGCACTGAAGACAACTGCAGGACACTCTGAATGCCTTGTGGACACAGCAGCACCCACCTGGTTCACCTGTGGTGGAAATCCCAGCAGCATCCCAAACGTCCTGGTCTGGGAAAGAGGGCTGCCACTCTCTGGGAAGGATTGCTGCCCAAAGCCGTGGCTGTGCCCTCCTGTGCCAGGTTATTGCTGGGAGTCACACACATTTAACTGCCCTCCCTGGATCTTTAGCACAAAATGAACCTCTGTGCTCCACCAAGGAGGGTTCACAAGCATCAGGTGCCAGTAGCAGCTGTATGAATTTAATCTCTCCTCTGTGGATATGATGAAAAGCTTGGCAAGAATTTAGGCAGCGGCCAAGGCGAGTGGTACAGAGCACCATTGTGGGGCAGGGATTATGAAGCTGCTGCTGGTGGCCAGAGACAAAGGATGGGATGTTTTAAGAGTTAGCCCCAGTAGTAACCACGGTGTTGCCATTATTATACAAACAGGGCTTAAAGTCCTTGTCTTTCTCCCTGATGTGTTAAAAGCAATTGCACTGGTTAATAAAAAACAGGGACAGGTTTTGGGTTTTCTCAGAAAATTGAGTGGCTGGAGCATCTTCAGAAGCTATGTGATGTAATTTTGCTGATAACTGCAACTTGTAGCTGAGAAAACAAATTCACAGTTCCCTTGTTACAGCTGAAATGGCCAACGGAGGCTTTGTAAGGCTTGCAAAGAGAGGGAAAACACAGGGGGATGTATAAGGGAATATTTTGATTCAGTGACCTGACGTTTCCTCTTGAACCTGATCTGCCTCTTGTTCCTGGTATCAGCCACGGAATGAACAGATCCGTGTCAGGAGGCAGCAGGGTGATGTGGGAGCACTGCTGAAAGGGGGTTACAGGTGCTCATGGAGGCAGATCCAGAACTGCCAAGAGTTCCTCCTCTGGGAGCTCTGAGACTCCGAGGCACCTTCACACCCGCAGAAGTGAGGAAGGGCATTGTCAGCTCTCCCTCCTGGGGTGCCCCGAGGCACAGAACCCGCAGAAATGACAGAAATCATCTGCTGCTGGCAGACCTCAGCCAGGGACCGGCCGTGGGCAGTGATCCTGGTGCACGTCTGGAAGGAGGGGAGGGTGGCTTGGAGCTGTACGAGAGGGTTGCTGTACAATCCAGCCAGTGCCAGTTTTGCTGAGGGTTGGATTCAGGTAACAAATTAGGCTCAGTTCAGGGAGAAAACTTTTGAGGTTTTAAATGAATTCATCGTTTGCTTATGTTTCTGTGTTAGGAGTCATGTATTCTTTCTGTTTGGCAGAGCAGTTAAATGTTCAGTGTCAGCCTAATCCTTCTGATGTTTGGGAGGCTTTAATTTATGAAATCCTCAGGTTATTCACATCCTGCTCATATAGAAGTTACTACAAAATTAGCATGAAATCTCCCAGCAGAAATCAGAGGTTTCATGGAGCTTTACTATGAAAGAACAATAACAATCATGTCTTGAAGCCTCTTCACAATGTCAGACTAAGTCTAGGACGTGTTAAAAAATCAAATAGACCTTTCCTGTCATTCAGTTCCCTCAAGACAAATTGTGAGAGTTTAATTCAGAGGGGTTTTGCTTCCATTACATTTTGGCATTCTGAGGCTATGAGCCCAATAATCTTCCCCATGTAAAAATACGTTTAATAAGCTGTAAACCTCCATTCTGTCCCCTCTTCCCTGTTATGGGGATCCATCAGCATCAGTAAAGAATTGCACATATCAACACATACTCAAATGGAACCTGCAGGGAATTTACCATCTTCTTTCACAAAGAATCACGTTTTTCTCAGGCTGTCTACAGAGTTGTTAGAATCCATTAAAAACAGAGCTCCTCTTTTACCATCCTTAGTCCTTACTTTCTCAAACATGGGTAGAGTATTTGTGTTTTCCTAATAACAGTTGCAGGGATGGTTTGGAGGGAAACTGCACATTTATGTAGACACTTTAATGCAGCTTTTAATTCCAAGTTTATTAAAGGCATTTTTGAAGGGACAGTTCTGAAAAAAAATCCATGTCTGTAGTTTTCCCTGTTAACAGTTTATTTACTGATTTATTTCAGCTGCTGATCTCTCCCTAGCTATTGCATCCCCAATCACTTTTCTGCCAGCAAAGGAAACAATCAGAAAAAGCTGCCATTGCCCCTCCAGGTTTCTCGTTGGCTAATTGGAGTTTTTGGCTCTTTATCCTGCTGATTAAAAGAACAGCTGAGTGGAAGTCAGAATGCATTTACAGAGCTGCCACACCCAGCCCTGCTCTTTGCTTTACTCTGATTAATTTAGCAAATGAAAAACCCCTGTAAACTCACATAACTTTTTGCCCATAGTTGCTCTGTAGTTTGGGGTAAGCCTTGGGTAAACTGGCCTGGAGATAACTAAATCAGTGTAACAAAGGCTTCCAAAGAGGTTTTTGTTGAAAAGTGGGTTTCTGTGAAGTAACATTTTGTGCCGGGGCATATAGATGGTGTGAAATGGAGCAGCCCTTTTGGAGAAGCTGCCTTTAATTTGGTGTATGAGAAAAACAACTGTCACTGTTTACACTCCTCACTCAAGGTAAGCGTGTTTGTCTAAAGTATTACCCCAGCCTGGCTTGCAAACACTTGAGGCTTGCTTACCATTTTCTATATATAGACTGCTCTGTGGAACTGTCTTTATCAAAACTTTGGGGGAAATCTTTAACAGAATCTGAGAGACTTGCCTAATTTATGCAGCTGTCTATTCTCCTCCTATTGATTCCCTCCATGATATGTGTTTATCCTCCCTACCTGTGAAAACCTGGAATTAAAACTGAAGCATTTCTATTTTATGCCTGTCATTGCTGGTAGAGAAGAGATGGGGGTTATGGAGGAAAGCTGTAATCTCTTTAGTGAGCTTTAAACAAATCATCTTGTAAATCCCAACACAAAACTATCCCAAGTTTGCGAGACAGAAACTTCCAAACAGCAAACCCTTACTTCACCACAGTTTTTTGAAACTATTTTAGAGGCCCCTTCCCACACCTTTTGTGATGAAATAACCTAAAATGAACCAGCTCCCCGATTTGAGAAGGGAGAGAGAAAGAGTTGGGGACCTGGTCCCCACGTCAAAACTATCCCGGAGAGATCAACCATTGATGATTTAAATCTTCACTACTTTATCTCTTTGTTTGCTGCTTGGAATGCTATTGATACCTTCTTTGTCTTTGTAATTGTTTTAATTAGCCACCCAGCATGGGCCCCTGGCAGTGCTGGTGATGGGGTATTATAGAGCACGCAGCGGGACGGGGAGCCTGTGAGCGTGGAACACGGACACCACGCCAAGCCTCGCTGCTTCCATTTGTGTCATTTCTCTCCTTGGCCCCTTTGTTTGTGCGTTATTGCTGCCGAGGAGGGAAAAATCCTCCCCGAGTCCTTTGCCTTTTAAAAGGGGGAGAGGAGCATGGAAAATCTGCACGAGTGTTTCCCGGGGATTGTTCAATTAAAGCTGGTATTGGCACGTATCATCGCTGCAGTCAGACAAAGAACGAAGCGTTGCCCATATTGATTGGTCTTTTCACGAGTCGTGTCTTCAGCAATTAGGCCGATATTTATGGCAGTTACTGTACTCTCCACTCGGCAAATTTCTTCTTAATTATTATTTTTTTGGCTCTCTAATGTTATTTGTTCTCGTTGACCACATCCTTCTTTTGTAAGTGGAAATCTGGATGTTCAATTATGATGCAGATCTGCAACTCATTAGCAGTGAGCTTTGGTCCTGTGGCCATTTGAAGACAATTCCGTCATTTAACTTGTGGGAACTTTTGGCATTGAGTGTATTCCAGGGGGCAGGGAAACCCCAAAACCCAAAAGTTTGTTTTTAGAGATAAACAATAACATCAAAACCTCAAATCCTTTCATGGTATAGTTTTCCCCCACAGAAAAAACAACTGTGCCTGGCATAGAGGAATGTGAATAGAGAGAGGTGCTCCATGAAAGCACAAGTTTCCTTTGGAGATGGTTTGTTCAAATTAGCCCAAGGTCGGTCCCTGCCAATTATTGCCCCACTTCAGCTGCTCTCTGGACATTAATAAAAGCATCTGCTGTATTAACCAGGAATCCAGTCTTGGGCCCTCAAAGCAAGGAGCTGGGGTGTTTCCCCTCTCTGGGATGAGTTTTAGCTCGTTAGTCTGTGTGCTCCATCTCCCTGCTCTCCTTGAAATGTGTCCGTGATAAAAGATTGGTTTGGGATTTGATGGACTGGATGGAAATCATTTTCTGCTTGGAGTTGAGTGTAAATCCTAAATGCCTGGGAATTCCTGTGTTGTGTTAGCCTAAAGGCACTGCTGATTTTCTGTGATGCCAATTCTTGCACTTTTCCTCTGGCTGGAGGGATGTGAAAAAGGTGTGTGGTGGGGGGAGGCCTGAAAGTTCTTTGTTAGACCAAACAGACAAACAATGTCACCTTATGAAGAGTGGGAGGGACACGGGTTCCTCACGAAAGGAAGCAGCAAGACATTCCCTGCCACATTTTACCCCTCTTCAAGACATAATTTAAGTTTCTCTGCACCATTTCCTTGGCTGTCAGATATGAGGGGAGGGAGAGGTCTGAGTTTGCCTCGGCTCAGTGGTGTTGGTAGGGATGGCGGAAATTAAGTTGTCTGAAGATTTGGCGATTTTTATTCACATTTGTAAGTCATGAAGCAGAAATTTTGGATGCAAGACTTCTCGCTTGACCTTGGGCACCTTGTTCAGCCCATGCTGAGCCTCAGCCTCCTTCCCCAAGCAAAGGCTGTGACTCCTTTTGCTTTTCTAGAATGCGGCTAAAAGCCACTAAATATTGCAAAGAACTCAGAGGCTGCTTTAAATAAAGCTTTTGGGGTTGAAAGGACAAAATCTGAGAGTATCTCTGATGCCAGTGCTCAGCCAACCTTTACAGAAAAACAAGTAATCTTATTTATATCTGTTTATGTCTATTTGTTTCTCTTCTCCAAATAGAAACAGAGCTCTTGAGTGGTGCTCAGGCTCAGCTGTGCTATGCCGTGGGTGCCAAACTGATACTTGTAGGTGATATTTGAGCATTTTAATCAAAACTGAATCAGTTAAACATTGCAGATGCCTTTGCACTGTGAAATCATGCACTTGCAAACTGTGAATTTATATTTCTGGAGTCTCCATTCAGATCCCTTTGAATTTGGATGTGCATGTACTGCAGGCAGCAGTGGTGACACTGCTGATTGGGTAATTAGGTTTTGATGAACTTATTTCCTTATGTGTTCATGGACAATGCCTGCACAAATTAAAGGCACAATTTGGTGTTGGATGCTTTTTTACATGCCAGATGCTGTGCCCACTCTTTGATGAACCTGAGTGTAAAGCAGAAGCTGCATTTCTGTGGTGCCATTACAGTGCAGTTGTTGGGCTGTTTTTTTCTTTCCAGCCTGGACCAGTGTCCTGATAATGTTCACAGTGTGGTTTAATGGGAGGGAAGCTGGTTGAGCACGTGGATTTGATGCCTACCTTGTAAAGGCACAAAACCAGAACAAGCTGAACCCAGAAGGAATCCCTTGCATGCAAAAAGCTTGTGGAAAAAGGCAGAATTACTCCAAAGGAAGCCTGACATGTTATTAAGAGATTAATGTACTCTTTGTGATTAGGATGGAGCCATTGGTCTGGAGTCGATTTTCTTTTCAGATCAACAGACCTTGTTCACTGGTTATTTACTAGATGAAGGCTCCTATAAAGCAGCAGTGCAGAGCTTTTTGTGTCCCTCTATCTGACTCACAATTTATAAATAATAGCTGTGTTTACAAATGAACCCTGAGCAAAACTCTCCTGGGTGAGGCAGTGTCTAAACTGAGACAGTTTAATTAGTTCTTACTCAATCGCTGGTACTCAGCAAAGGCCCATCCCAGTGCCAGCAGAGGTTGGTGTTGTCTTCATGGCGTGCTGGGTTAGTGATCTGATTTGACCACTTTGGACACATCGTGGTATTTTTGTTGGAAAGCTTGCGTGGGAAAGCTCTGTGAGTGATCTGTAAGCTCTGGACACTGGCAGGCAAGAACAGAGCCTGAGTCTGGGCCTCTCCTCTCCCCAGGCAAACTCATTTGTTGGGGAGTTTAAAGAAAAATATCCCCTGGCAAAGCCCTGTAGGACATTCCTAACCTTCCCTTTCTGGGGTTTCACTGGTGCTAGGGATGACCCAAGGGCCCAGGCTGGGGAGGTGGAGATGCCCTTGGAGGGGGCATCACCTCTTGGGGAGCACACCCACCTTGAGAGACCAGCACCTAAAGCTGGGTGGGGAAAAGCTGATGGAAAAGCTGTGGTGGGGAGGGGATCTCCTGCCCCTGGAGCAGTGGGGACAGCACTGTAAATGTGCTGGGGGGAATGGGCTGGGGCCTGAACTGGGAGAAGTCTGTGCCAGAGCTAAACGTGCTCGTTTCTTACACAAGAGCTCTTGTAGTAACGCATTGACCCACAGGCAGCTGGAGTGTAAACAACTAATTGTAAAGGTCGAGTGATTATTTTCTAGTTTTCATTTTGAGCTAGATGGTGAAATGTTTACATCTCCTATAGATATGATTGATGTGGAGAGCAAACAAGAAAAAAAATCCTTTGCTGGGTCAACAGGTTACTTAGAAATGTGTAGAAAGGTTAATCCCAAAGCTTCTGTCCTTCTTAAGTGACCATTGTTATTTATGTATTCATAACCCTGGAAAAATCATACAGACCTTTCCCCCCACTCCAGGAAGTTATACTCATGCATTTACCTGTTACAAATGACTAACTAAAGTAATCCACGATTTTTATGACCTCTCACTGCACTTTCAAATGAGGTTTTTTTTTCTTTGTGAGAGCTTGCTGTGGTATTACTTTCTGCTCAGGTGTAACTGAAATCCTGGGTCATCCATTCAAGAATGTTGTTGCCTGTGAGATATTAATTGCTTCTAAACCTTAGAGCTGCTCCAACTTCCAAAGGTTAATGGAGCAGATAGATTTAGGACATGTTCCTAACCACACAGGTTATCCTCCCTTCCAGAAATATGACACTCGCTGAGATGGGTCATTCATTTTTGTTGTTTAAAATGTAATGAAGCATGGCATTTATAATCCGCTGGCTGGGAACATCTTACTTGGAGAAAAAGAGGCCACGATAGGAGTGCTTTAGTGGCTGTTGGTACATCCATCTCTGGAAACAAACCCACCTGGCACGTCCCCGTGCCACCTGCCCGGGCAGGGGCTTGGCCTGGGTCAGTTCTAAAGGTCCCTTCCACCCCAGTGTTGGATCTGTGGCTCTGGGCTCCATTACCCTCAGCTGACACAAGCTTGCTTTTCTGTGGTGTAAGATACACCCAGCTGAAATTTGCAGTGAAATATTGGTTTCCTTAAATATCACCAGGCCAGCACCCTTGAACTCTGTGCCAGACAACGCTTCTGAACAGCACCAACAAATTCCTCACATGAACTTCATTAGCCCCTCCTAATTTTCAGAAGTTATCTGAATTCTATCTATCATAAACCCTTGGCAAAACAGCTGCTAAGTTTTGATAAATATTTGATAAGCCCCAGGATTTACTTGGAAGATTCATGAGGGTCCCCTCATCTCTCCCACACACACTATGGGCTCTGGAATTTTAAAAATATTTGCACAGGTTGTGTGTGAGCAGGATGTGTGGCCACGTGGGTGCCCGTGGTGTGGATAACCTCCAGCTTCTCCTCTTTGTCTTACGAATGGTAGCAGCAGTTTCTTTGGCTTTCCGGGTTCTGCACCCCTGTGTGTCCTGAAAACACAACCAAGGAGGTCTAAACCTGGTTTATATCAGTTAAAAGCCATATTTTTTTAACCAGTCAATGTTTTGACCAATAAATATTATCAATGTTCTGTGCAAAAAGAACAGAAATTCTTTTTCTGGCTTTCTGGTGTCTGTCAGTGAAGTCAGATACTTTAAAAGGTTGAAATTGTGATATAAAAGTGTCATCCCTGTTGCTGTTATAACAAGCTGTATTAAAACTAACAATGGATGATCTTTTCAGAATGAAAAGGAAAATAGAAAAGAACTTTCAGCTTGGTTTGGGAGAGCTCCATGCAAGCATTAAGCTTCAGGTGCCATCCCAGGGAAATCAGTCACGTTCTGTGCAAAGGCAGGTGTCACCCAGACTCTTCTCTTTCATTTAAAGGTGAAGCCCAAATCAATGCTGCCCTCAAATCTGGAAGGGATTTTTACCTCGGGAACAAGTGGCAAAGCTTATGCTGCAAGTTTTGATCTCCTGGAAGGGTCCATCCAGCATTCCTGGCTGCAGGGTTGTTGCACTCCAGGCTGCTTTACATCAGGACCAGGTTCTCCCTGTCCTGAGGTGGTGGCAGGAGTTTTTCATGTGTTACTGAGAAAATCTCAAAAACATTCAGTGGAGTCTTACATTGTTATTTTAATTTAAAAATTAATTAAAACCCTTTCTGGAAAGGGTGCTCAGGCCTTGGCAGGGGCTGCCCAGGGAGGTTTGGAGTGCCCATCCCTGGAGGTGTCCAAGGAAGGGCTGGAGGTGGCACTCGGTGCTCTGGGCTGGGGACGAGGTGGGCATCGGGCACAGGCTGGACTTGGACTGGGAGGTTTTTCCAACCTCAATGATTCCATGATTCTGTATAGACCTGGAAGAGCCTGTAGACTTTTTTTCTGGTGGATTTCTCCTCCTTCCCTCACCCAAAGACACGACCAGTGGGAAGACCACAGTGATCTCAGCTGCCCACAGGGAGGGTCTCCTGTTGTAGAAACTCAGCTGCGTAGACTCCAGGGCTGAGTGCCACGCTGTAGAACAGGGAGGGGGAATTTTACACCTTAATCACAGAGTGATACTGAGGATGAAAATATTTCAATACTTAGGGCATAGTGATGGAAGATCAGTAGATAAAGAGATTAAGAGCACCCAAAACAGGCGCATGTTGCTGTGAGGCCAGGAAGGAGGCTGATGAAAGGGCTGGCCATGAGCAGGGTGAGATGTTTGCTGCTCCTGATGCAGTTTGGGCTCCTCTGCAGCTGCTCAACACAGCTACTCAGGGGTTATACACACCACAAGAGGAGAACAGTTGTTTAACAGAATTTCTTCACTACTGCATTTGGATTAATTGAGTCCTGTGCAGGCCTTATCAGGAAGAGCTGTCAGCAAAGAATTCCAATAATCCAATCAGGAGGTCACGAGTGCAAGAATAAGTATCTACAAATCGGATTGAGAGAGCCAAACCTGAAGCCAAGCAATATTCCAGAGATGGCAGAATAGATGATTTCATCACATTGCTGATATAATTAATGGGGATTGATAAATTCACCACAACACCCATGTTTTGTTTATTGTGATGGAGAGGTGATAATCTACAACCCTGATTCAAAAGGCAACAGAACAAACCAAGAAGTGTAAATTGTGTGGTAATAGCAGCTCACAGTCACGATTCTCAGGTTACAGTCTGTGCAATTTTATTGATATGAAGGACTTTTAAGGAGGTGTCCAATGTTAACCACCAGGTGAAGTACAAAGCCATTGATAACTGAGCAACAGATGAGTTAAGAGTTTGTTAAAAAAAAAAGTCATTGGTCATGGGCCTGCTTGTGTCAAACAGTTACCTAAAGATAACAGCTATTCTGCAGTGCAGATATCCAGGAATATTGTTTGCATCAAACTGTTCTTAGGAGGAAATATTTCAAGTGGATGACTCAAACCTTACTCACTTCTTGTTGTGTGTTTCCTGTTGTATTTATCAGAGGAGTCTCTTAACCTGAGCTGGAGTGTAAAAATGAGGCTGCCCAGAGGTGACTGAAATACAGTGAGCCCACCTTGCAGCGTGGTTTCACCTGTCACTCTGTTGATTTAAGTTTTGGGGTGGGGTTTTTTTTAGTTTTTTTTCTTGTAGGAAATTATAGCCTCAAAAAGAGAATTGAAGTGTATGCTCAGGGCAGGGGATGAGTGGGAAAAGCATTGCCCCAGGTGAAATTCACCCAGCACAGACCTGGGGACTTCTGGCTCTCCAAAGGGAAAGAGTCTGAGCTCTGTCAGGGCAGCTTTGGGGCTGGGAGTTGGTGATGTGTAACCCAATTCCATGATGTGTCCTGGGACCAGAGGTCTTCTCTCACTCTTGTTGAACAATTTAAATTTCCTGACTGCAGAGGCAGAGATTTATCTCCATATCCATACAGTGCTTGTTTCACTCCGGTGTCTGTGCTACAAGATGCTATAAAATGGTATCATCTGCATATGCCAATTAAACAGAATGAACTGAAGGTGAGAACAAGTCAAACGTGCTCAGTTCAACTTCCCTCACCCAGGAACGACTGGGAGAAACTTTGTGATTTAAGCCAGTGTGACTGAGAGTTGATTTGGTCTCCTGCTGCCTGCAGAGAGGCTTTCCTGAGCCAAGAGGTACCTCTCTATTGTAAAACCTTGTATTTCTAACCTTTAACATCTTACCAGGAGTACTGTCCATTGCTTTCACATCATTATCTGAGTTTAAATACCTCTCGTCTGAGCTTAATCTTTAAACGTTGCTTAGTGCTACCTTCATACTTAATCATTCTCCTGCTTTGCAAAGCACTGGGGCATCATTCCGATGATAAATTTCAGCTTCATCAGCTACTGACCCACATATGCTCTGCAACTACTCGTCCCCACAGGTCCTGGGGTAATGTTATAATTAAAGAGCAGCTGCTGGCACATGCAGGCTCCATGGACTCTGTCATCAAAGGGCAACTGATGTCCCACATTAACTGAATGGATCTCTAAGGAATTTCAGTGACAGAAACCAACTTTTGTCCTCAGGAGAAATTACAGCACATCTGCCTGGTCCTGGTGCTTGTGCCTCAGCCAGTTGTGCCTGGAGGTTTGGCCACGAGGCCTTGGACCACCTCCCATCCCCACGAGTGTGATGATTAAAGCTAAACAGCAGACAAATCCAAAAAGTCCTTTCATAAATCAGCAAAAATGGATACAAGCAAACAATCTTGTGTTTGGTGTATGATTAACCCGTGGAATTTACTGCAGTGGGATATTACTGAGGCAAATGGTTTAGTAGGATTTAGGGATTAGAGAGATGAATAAGAGCAGCATTTACTGGTTACCTTCGCTAGGTTTAGGAAAGGTAATTTCTTCCCGGTGCAACTCGATACGCGAGTTCAGCAAACACCCACCAGCAGGAGGACAGGCAACGTCCTCCCCAGCCTGTGGCTTCCAGCAGGTCTCCAGGACAAGGTTTTCCTTTCCTGGAGCAGGATGAGGCATCAGTGTGCTTGTCAGTCAAGCACTGTCCTGAGAGCCCAGCTGCTCTCTGCTGTGGGAGGATTATTTTGGCCCTGTGCTTCAGGCCAGGACTATTCCACACCCTCAGCAGTTTGGGGCTTTGCCCTCCCACCTTTTTTTATTCCTTTCTTACTTTCAGTAAGAGGCCAGTGCCCTCCCCAGTGATCATTATGAGTAATGGACGAGCTTATTTATTATAAAGTCTGTTAAGGGGTGGTTAGCAAGGCCAGGTTTCTGTTTAACTGTCCCACTGTAACCTGCTTGGGAGCAGAGCTGCACTCCAAGCATAATGACCTCTTAATGCTCCTTATTTATTTATTTAGAGGCAGTATAAACACCCTGGGCCAGAACCTCTGTGGATACATCAGCCTGCCCCAAGCAGCCAGGATCTGCTGAAATCAATGGGGCTTTACTGATTTACATCCCCTGAGAATCTCCATGTAAAATAAATTCCAGCCAGGAGGTAGGAGATATATGGAAATGCAGAAGTCAGATAAATTGGTGTGTTTGTATGACACACAGACGTTTCAGGGTCAGCAGTAGGTACAGAAATCAGGGTTCCTTTAAAAGAAAACGACTAATCCAACTTATTAAAGCTGATTTATGTTTGTTAAGAAACAGTCAGGTGACAACTGACTGATGCATATCTTTATTTGCCTTGCTGTAATCCTGCATTTTTGTTTTGCACTGGCAGCTCTGATGTCTCACTGCTTTCAGGTCAGAGTCTAATTTCAGCTGTCCCAAGGAGGGTGGTGCAGGGAGCAGCACAGCCCTGCTTTGTGTGCATGCACAGAAAAAACAGCTTTTGCAACACTGAGCCCCTCCGCACTCACAGGAGCTGTAAACTGCCCTGTCCACCTTAAAAACAACAAAATACCTTTCAATCACAAACTTGCAAAATGCTTTTCAAACTGCCAGCCCAGCCAGGCAAGTTTTAGTAGGTTGCAATAGTCCTAATTTTTCCCCCCTGACTGAGGTTACTCCTCAGAAGATGCCATGCAGGTTTTGATCCGAGTGAGATGAATGTGCATCCAATTTTCTGAGGCCACAGTCCATGGCGTGTGCACAATTGGGAGTTGGATTAAGCTGAAATAGGTGGATTTCTACTAAGGAATGTTAGTATTGTATATTTTAAGTACATAGTCTTAACTGACTCATTTCTCTGCTGCTTTTCCCCCTCCTTCAGGATGAAAGAACAACCCAAAACTTTCAAAACAACAATTTTTGTGGGTTTTAGTGATGTAGCCTTGTCCCTTAAGCTATGACTACTGTACTATGACTTATTATAATGCTGTGCCATGAAACACCTCATAAAAATGTTATTTCCTCTGCTTTCTTCTGAACCTTTACAAGAAAATTGCTTTCAGTCTGCTCAAATCCTGTTACTTTTCATAACAACCTCTTCTAAATAGAAGCAGTGTAATTAACTTAGGTTGATAAGAACAAACCAGGAAAATAAGGGAGATGTTTAACTTTCTTTCCCCCCATTTTGTTTATTGCTTTGTCACTTACCAAAGGTTGGAAGGGGAAAAAAAAAAAAAGTAATTGGATGGTTTATAATTTGTGACCATTTAAAAGAATAAATGACCTGAATCAAAGGTCAAAGCCTTTGTGCTTTCTGCAGTAGAGAGGTTTTTGTTTTGTTTTCCCCTGAATCATTTATACTGGAAAAGGGAAAAAAAAAAGAAAAAAATTAAAGCAGAGTGAAATAAAAATCCTCCCTGCGCGTGTTCACGCACGCCATGGTTCCAAAAGGCCCTTCACAGCTTCTGAATTAAATGCCTTTTTTCCTTAAAGCTTGCAAATATCAACAACATTCCTGCACACTGTAATCAAATACTTTCCCAAAAAGCCATGGAATGTGCCATAATTTGTCAAAGATCCTCACTGACAAGTTTTTAGTAAAGTCCACTACAGCAAACCCTCCTCGGCCCCCTTGACCCACGTAGCAAGAGACCTTTGACCCTATTTGGGCCTCTTTTATGAGCTTCTTTCACTCTGACCAGATGGCTAAACTATCAAAGGTTTTTATGAGTAAAAACTGCTTTTCAAACTCACAAGTTGTATATTTCTCTCCATGTTAATGTGAACTATCAACCCAAAGGCTTTAAATTGAAAACACAAAAGGTGCGGTGCAGCTGCCGCATTGTGCCGGCTGGGTGGGGATGTTTGCAGAGTAAACAGCTGATGGCCACATGAAGACAGTTTAAGGCCAAATAGTTTAAAAAAACACCCATGTAGAAGCTAATAAATTATTTTTCCCCCGGATATTGTTTGGAGCCTCTAAACGGGGTGTTTGCATATTCATTCACAGCTCCCTCCAGCCCAGCCTCCCTCCCTGCCTGGGGACCACTAGCCCGAGTGGCAAATTAGAACTAATTAGACCAAATTGTGTCAGAAACAAAAATAGAGAGATTACAGACTTCTCAGTCAGTTTGAATTTCAATGCAAACATCTCTGAACACCTGGACATCACTTTCTTAGAGCCGACTGAACTGTCCTGTCCCTTGCTGCCTGGGTGCTCTCAGAGGAGCGCTGGGGAGGATTTTTGATCTGAGATCGTTAGTGGAGAGTTGTTGTTACCATACAGTTCAGATAATTGATTTGGGTTTTTTTTTATTTAATATACTCCTATCTATATATTTTACATCAATTATTAATACACTGTATGTGTTTCACAGTGTTTGCTCTCCCTGCTTTTAACAGGTATTTAACAACTTTCAAATCAAGGTCCTATAAATCACAGAGAGATTAATAAAGAAAAATCATACCCTCCCAGGCATTCCCAAGAGAGCTAGGGAATATAATCTGCTCTTCCTCTTTCTCACAGGTCTCTAAGAGCTCTTTTTTAACCCTTCCCATTCTGGCATGCCATTTTCTCCACGGAGTATTTGTTTCATTAATGGAAAATTATGTGTTGTCCAAGGGAGGGAACTGCACATTTGGGAACAACTCAGTTTAACATCCTTGATGACATGACTTTTATGCAAGGTGTTTCTTTAATTCACTTGGAAATGAGGAACTTAACTGGCTATGTATCTTTTTGAGTCAGCTATCCTTTCCTCTCACTTCAAATCACAAAAGGGTTTTGTTTGGAGGAAAACAGTGGTGTCCAAGTAGGATAAAAGATAAATATTGGGAAGAAGTCCCTCCTTTAGTGAAACCAAGGTGTCTGGTAACATCAGGCTGGTAGATCCTGTGGTCATCCATGGATCCTGAAATCCCAAATCCCATAGGCCAGGGCTGTGTCTCCTCTTCAGTAGCTGTTCAGCCCTACTGTACTTGGAGCTGTCAGTCATGTCAGCACATGTTGCAGGAGAACATAATGAACAGAAAAAGAGATGTAAAAATGTGTCAATTTTTCTCATACCTGAGAGAAAAAAGAAATCAGCTTATCCTCACCTCCTGTCTAAAGCTTTTCACTTTCTCAGATTTCTTTACATGTGACTTGTTAATCCATCAGTCTTGTTTATCCAACCAGGTTTATTAATGACAAATGTTGCTGGCCTTGCTGAGTTATGACTGTAAACTGAAAGAATATGAGGGCCAAGGTGAAAAGGTGATTTCTTTATAACAGCTGTAATTTATCCTGGGCTTTGGCCAGGCCTTTGATTTTGGACTGGCCCTGGATATAGTATTCCTACTGATTGCATTAGAATAGCCCTCAGGGGTCATGCTGAATTCCAGGGCCCTGGAACCAGTTAGAAGAATGGAAGATGACCATATGTGCAGGGTTAGGGAATGATAATAAGGTGCAGCACAATACCAGCCCGAGTGTTGTGGAAATCCTCTGCTCTGCCTTCTGCAGGCTGTCATTCATATCAGCATTGCATAAGAAATGCACCCCAGCTTGGGCAGGGGGAGGAGAAAAGAAAGCAGGAAAAAAGAAATTAAGTCTCTTAGTTAGGCCTTGGGTTCATTAAATGTCCCCTGCACTGAGAGGGTTTGAGTGCCTCGTGTTTCCTCTGTGAAGGTTTTTGAAAGGACAGGAGAGGCCGGTGCCATCTAAAGCAGCTTCAGCAATTGTTGTCCCCAGGTATCACTTCTTGTGCAAAAGCCACCCTGTCCTTGTCCCACAAAGAAGGAGGAGATGGAGAACGTGAGGGTCTCATCCCTGGCTGTCTCTTAGCTGAGTGTTGCTGAATCCAGGACAGGCCAGAGCCCATGGGATTGTCAGCACTGGTGTCAGAAGCAGGGCCGGGCTGGCCAGGGCTGGCCTCCCCTCCTGGGGGCTCTGAGCTGGAGCACCCTCCTGGTCTAGGAGAACTCTCACCTCTTCCAGCCTGGCTGAAACCACATCTCAACCAGCAGCAAGTCCTCAGTCTTTCCTCTTGAAACTGTTTCACTTTCGGTGGAATAATGAGAGTTTAAAATGGACTTGTAAGGAGAGCACAGGAAGGTGTATAATTTTCCTAACTAGGGGTTAGGGCACTGTATTGGAGAGGTAAATGGGGCTCTGCTCTAGCAAATATTTGCATTATTTTTGCTAAGCAGAGAACTTACCACGGCAACAAACTTTATTTTTCAATGTCCTATTCTGAGCTGCAAATCATAAGAAACTACAGGAAGCAGGAGGTCGGGGCTCACCTGCCCCCGAGTCAGCTGGGTTTCCACTCTGTAGGTGCAAACAGCTGATCCCACTGCAATGCCACTTGTGCAATTCAGTGACACACACTGCTAGGGACAAGTTTTCACAGGTGCAAGATTGCCTTTGAAAAGAGATCAATCCACCTCTTAAAGCAGTTTTATTAACTGTTGACAATTCCCATTATTTTTCAGGCATGGCTGGTTGCACTGTCACTTTTGGCAAATCCTGGGATAGCTTGTGCTCTCTGCTGGCTTCAGAGGCTTTGGGCAGGGTGATGCAGTACCTGAGCTCCACAGAGCACAGCTGGTATCTCAATCAGGGCAAACCTTTAATTGTGGGGATCCAGGCCTGGCTCTGGGCTGCACATAAAGCTGGACGTGCTGCTGCTAATCCTGCTGCCTGCCAGCCTGTCACTGAGTGCTGCAGCTGTGATTTGCAGCCAAGCTCTGACTCAAGTCACTGTTTTCACACCAGCCAGTCTCCATTAACACACAGCATGGCCTCAGCTCTTCCTTGCATGTGCATCTTCTGGCCTCTGCAGTGTTTCATCCTTACCATGCATTAGTTTATTAATGGTCCAGGTTTCACCTAATGTCAGTATGAGCCTACTCTCATCCACCTTGTCAGGGCACATCTGAGCATCTTCCTGAAGGGCAATAAATGCCGTTCCTAATCAGTGTTCCTCCTCCCTCAAAGGATGAGCTGAGGCAGTGGAACAGCTTGGATCAGGAGGGAGACATTAGGATTTTCTGAGAGGTGGGAAGGAGCGGGTGAGCATTCATAAGGCACTTGCTGCAGGAATTTAATGTACAAAGCCACTCAAGCCTCTGGTTCTGTGTTCTTCACGGCCAATATTTCTGAAAATGTAGCCTTAAATTCCTTTATGTTCTGATAGCACAATTAACAGCAAGGCATCAACCTTCAGTAGCAGAATGCAAGTTATTTGCAGTTTCATTTTTAAGTATGTAGAGGCTGTGGGGTTTCACCTCAAAACCCACTTTCCATTTCTAATGAAGAACAATAATGTTCATTTACATGTCCTTGTTTCTGAGCTGTGTTCCATACAATTGCCTGCAGTGCCCAGAGCCTAAAGGCACAGGGATAAGGTGTACCTGAGTTTTTGGGGAGTGGGCAATCAGTGGTCCTGATAGAAATGCTCCACATTTCATGTGTAGCTTATCCATACCTCATCAGCTAATTAAGAAGCACTAAAATCAGTCTCTTCTGCACCATTTCTTAGCCCAGCTGGAGTTAGAGGTGCTGTGGTGGGGTGCTGCTGTATTCCCAAACCATTGCACCCCCGTGGCATTAACAAATATCCCTGAACAAGAGCAGGGCAGGCCGGGGCTGTCAGAGCTGCAGTTTGTCAGGACAAGGAGTGTGTTGACTGACAGATCCTGGCAGCTCTGGCTGCTGCAGTTCCCTGCCTGTCCCTGTGTCATTCTGACTCTGCCTTGCTGATAACTGGCTGAGAGGTGGGAGCAAACAAACAAGGAACTTCTTCGGTTGTTCCAGGTAGATCCATTTGTCAGCCTGCTGTGTGCTCCGTCTGAGACTGCTGCTTGTTTGCCTGAAAATTTGGCACTGCTCACTTAAATAGGCACATTGAAAAGAGCAGTCATAAAATTGGGTCTCTGGGTTTGGTCCTAGAGGGCTGGGCAGAGCTCTGGAATGAATGAGATGAAGGGAAATGAAACCCCTTCCCAGGTAACTGCACCTTGGGCTCACAGAGTGCAGAGCCCTGGTTTTATCTGCACATCTGACAGGGCACTGGCCTCACTTGCAGAAAGCTGACCTTGTGTCAAACGAGATGATCTGACTGACATTTTCTATTTCTGGAAATGATTAATCTGTTTAGAAAAAGTTCAGTTAAGAAAAGCCTTGAAGTTTCTTTCTACATTTCCATTGATTTAAAGATTGAGTTACATTTCCCATTTGTTAGAGACTGAGAAATTGCTATTCAGAGAAATTCTGATCCCAGTGTTCTGGCACGTGCTTTGTGAGGCATTGGAAGGGGCTGCCCAGGGAGGTTTCTGCTTTAGCCCACAGAATGGCCGTCTGGGTTCTCTTCAAATTTGTTTGCATTTCATTTTTTTCCAGCCTGTTCTGAGCTATAAATACTCTCAGGACCATTAGGCTCCTATCAGATACGTTCATATTTGCCCTTCTTTTGGCATTCCAGTCCCCAGCTGAATCTGATAAGCAGATCAGTCACTGCCATGTCAGCTAAGAAGAGCAATGTTGTACCTTAATATTTGTCATCATTACCCAACACACCCAAGCAGAGCAAGCTGTGAGGAATGCAGGTTTTCATGCTTTATCAGCTGTAACTAAACATCTGGTTACAAAAAAAATGAATCACTCAAAGTTAATGAAGGTTATGATTTCATGTAATCCTTTTCAAGCAAAACAAATTCCACTGGAAGAATATAATAGATTAACTGTGGAACTGAATCAATTGAGGTTTTGCCATCAGTTATTTATAACCCATCCGGTTTCCATTCTAAGCTCAAACTTTGTTTTGTCATTGCCAGCAGGACTTTTGCATTTCTTTTTAAATGTGCTCTCGAATGCATTCATTTGGTAGTTTCCTAGAAACATAACCACTGGTTTAGCTGGGAGTTCAAGCAGATTTGTTCAGTTTGTGTTACTGAAACGCTGCTTTTAACAAGTGAAAATAAAATGCAGGTATTCCTTAAATTCTTGTGTGCAATACCTGACATAGGCTGCAGCTGCAGAGGTGGAGGAACGTGGCCTTCTGTAGCCTTTCTCATCAGCAGACCTGAACTATTTCACACCCAGGAGGAAGATCTTGGCAGTGCCCTGCCAGGATCAGGAAGGAAATCTCAATTTCCCTTCTGAGATGGGAGGAACTGGGGCACTCTGGTGTGCAGAGCTGCTGCCCAGGGTGGGAAGAGCTGAAGTGGGCAGGGCTGTGCTGGGCATGAGGACAAAGAGCTCCAGGGAAGCCGAGGGAAGAGGAGGGGGATATTTCATGCTGGTGCTCTTGGAGAGATGGTTGGAATTGGTTGGGAAGAGCCAACAGCACTGCTCTGGGCAGGGCAAAACCAGCAAACCAAAACAGGGCAAAATGGCAGACCAGAAGTCTCCCAAATTGAAAAGGGATGCATGAGTGTTTTAAAATCACTAAACAATTTCCTGGCACATGGGTGACAGAATTTTAGGAGTTACGACAGAGGGAAAGTACTTCAATGAAGCCTCTGAATTTTATTCCCTATCAGATTATGATTTACCTTAATGTAATTTAGAGTATTCATTTAATGTCATGTTAAAAGCAAAACTAAATAAAACTGCTTGGTTTTTAAGAATGCTGCTCCCTGCACCCCTGAGTCTGGGATTTAGCAGACTAATGGGATCAGTCATCCCCTACTTAAATACATCCTGGACAGCATTCAGAGGAATGTCGTTGTTTGTGTCCAAACTGGGCTGTCCTCCTCTTTTTAGCATCTCTGAAAATAAGTGAAGGTCCTGGAACTGCCAGTGGTGCCAGGTCAGGGCAGGCTGTGCCTGCAGCAGCATCTCTCCCATCCCTCTGGGCCACGGCCTCTTCTCCTTGACTTCCCCCTCTGGCTCCTTCTGGGTCTGGGATTTTGTGATCCGTGTTCCAGGTGCCCAAACTCTTCCCTGCCTGTTGCTGGTGACAGTGTGGGGCATCAGCCCCGCTCTGTGCTGGTCCCAGTGCTCATCACAAGCTGGGTGGTGCCAGCCCCAGTGCCACACTGGTGTTAGAGGGGGTGAGGGACAGTCATGGCCACCTGGGCTGGGGAATGGCCAACAGGAAAAGCCTGGGAGCAGTGGGAGCACTGCATTGACAGCCAGCCTGTTGCTGAGTCCCTAAAAACTCAGGAAAAACAGGAGATAATTCACATTAAAAAGTGAAGTCATTAGTGTTGGATACACAGCAGTTCAGGTCTGACCCCCAGAGCAAACTAAAACTTCCTGTGGGAGAAATCCCAGTGGGCTCAGCTCTGTCCTCTCGTGCTGTGATGTAAATCCAGAATAGTTCGCTTTGATAAATCTGAGAACAGAACAAAGCCACTGCAATTCATCATTTAATGATGAAGTACAAAAGCAAATGGATTCAGGATCTTTCTGGAAGGCAAATATGAGCACAAAAATAGAGTTGCTGTGACAGGCCCCTTTTTGCTGGATAAGGCTTCACATCCTTTCAAAGGACACGCAGTTGTCTCCTCTGTGTAGCAAAGATCTCCCACTTCTTTCACAAAGCTTCCATGACTTATCTATTTTTGTTTTTCCCAGCTGCTGTTGTAAAATCTGTTATCTTTAATGTATTACCCTGAAAAACAACACACCTTTGAGAAGGCCAGTGGACTGTGACATAATTAGATGCAAAATGCACATCTAAAAGCTGTTTACTTCCTGTAACACAAGGATAACTACTAATGAATCACCGACTCTGGGGATTCTCAGTTTGTAACTGGATACTCCACAAACTTCTTATCAGATCAACAATGATTTCTGTCAAAAAAGGGGGGAAAAAAAGAAAAGTGGGGGTGGGCAGGTTTTTTTCCCCTGAAACCAGAGTTTAGCCTATATGCACCAATTCTAAAGCATTTTTAGCATGTCAGGCAGAGTAGTCATGGTGAGTTTGAAGGGATAAGGGAAGATAAAGTGTATCAAAGCAGGATCTGACACTGGTGATGCTATGCAGACCTTTCTTTCTGAGAGCATCTCGCAGGCTGGACTGACAGCAGGGATTAATCCATGCAATGGCAATAAACAATAGTTGAAGTGGGGTTGAGGCCTAACACCTGGATGTTGTGTTAGCAGCAGCAGAGGAGCCTGTTTCGTGCTGGGGGTGAATATATATGATTCTGACACTGTTGCTTTGCCAGCGACAGGTAAGACTGCTCAGACCTCTTTCGTGAAAGGATTTTTTTCCTGTTCTTCCTTCTTTTTGTCCACGGATGAAATGCTTCAGCACGTTTCCACACTGACCTCGTTGCCGGGTACGAGCAGCTTAAGCACACGGATCGACGCCGTGTGGTTATCTCCAGATCCATATTTACCCGGGACCAGGCTTTTCCTGCCTGGGCACGGGCACCTCGAGGTTGGTGAGGTGGTCCCAGGGGTGCAGCTGAGTTTCCCAGGCAGGACAGTGGGGATCCCTCCCCAGGCTCCCGGGGCCATCCCGAGCGTTGTCCTCAGCAGAACCGAGTTTGTCGCGTCCGCTCGAGCGTGTCGGCCCTGCCGAGGGTGCAGGAGGGAGAGCACGGGGAAATCTCCCCTTATCTTCCCTGGGGTGACCCTTTCTGGGTATAAAACTTGCCCAAAAATTTGCCCAAAGAAGCTGAAAGGCTGCAGAGAGGCCAGAGCTTCGCCAGGCACCAAGGGATCCTCGGGAAGCCGCGGTGCAGCGAAACCTCGGCGGGAAGTTCACCGTGTGGGGGCTTTTCTCCATTTTTGACCTCATTTACTCTCATGTATTATCTCTGACTCCTCAGGGTCAGCCTATGTAGGTCAGGGATTCATTGACATAGATGTTCATCTCTCTTCTTTACAAGGAGAAAAAGGCAGGGGGGAGAAAAGGGAAAGTGGGTTGGACAGACTGACAGAAGGCCCCAACAGCCACGTCCAGAAAGCGATCCGGTGGGAGGATGCGAGGGCAGGCGTGAGAGGGGGAACGGAGCGAAAGGAAAAGTGGTTCAAGTGATGCTTTGGGCCAACAATTCGGAAAATACACACGTGGGGGCCACCACGCTGATTTGGAAGCACTGCACCGTGGCCGTCCTGGGACAGGCCTGGTCTCACCAGCCCGAGAGCAGAGCACTGCAGCCCTGGCACACACGGAGCTCCAAGCAGATCCAGGGCAGAGTTCTTCCAGCTTGATGGTTCCAGTAAAATTACTTGGAGGATTTAATTATCCTAGTCGTGTACTAGGAGATCCCCTGAGAAAATGAAGGGAAATGGAATGTATTCGCCGTTTCATGCTCTGTTACAAGCATTTTTTGCATTCAGCAGCACCAAATGATATGTATTGAAAATCCAATTGCTAAGATACTTGGCCAAGATCAAGGGAGATTTTGCTTAGGGAAACAAGGAATTAAATCCAGGTTTCCCAAAGCCATATGCGAATTTCATCTTGCCAGTCTGGGCTCACCCACAGTGAATTAAATCAGCCTTTGACAAGGGGCAAGATCACCTTTGGCCATAGTTATCTGCAGGTAGAAGTGGCTATTCCACTTTCACCTGTCTCATCTGGCTCTTTATAACTACCTAGTCCTTCCTCAAAAATAGCACAGGAGAATATCAAATATATTTTTGTGAGCTAACCGTTCTGCGTCAGCTCCTGCAGAGACATTCATTTGAATAAATAGCTGTGATTTTTTTTTTCTTCAATCCCTTTCTCTGTCTGGACAAATAGCACAATTTTGTCCCCTTCCTCTGCTACTTGGCCAGTGTATTTAGATGTTACAGAAGAGATTTTGAACACACTGAATGCTTGCCAGGGCCAAGGTCCGAGGCTGGCAGGCAGTGAGGTATCTGGAATACAGAAATCTGTCTAATTCAGTCCCACTCATGTGTTACTGGAAGCCTTTCTGCTAAATTCAGGCTTACGATCAGCCTGTTAATGTTTACAACGTGGCTCTTTTGGAATAGCTGGGAAGGATTTGCAAAGTGAATGTGCCTATAAAATCTCTTATTTACATGCATCATTTGAGTGATTGTGCGTGCAGAAGGACAATGACGTGAGTTGTTTCCTATGCAGTGTATTCAGCAGCCTTTTTCATGCAGCAGCGTGGGCACAATGGCTTTTTAGGGGCATTCATCAGTGCCCTCCTCTGTAACCTGCCTCACAGAGTTTACAGCAACTTGATTTCAGAGAGTGTTAGATTTACAGAAGAAAAAAAAAAGAAAAAAAAACCACATCGAGCAAGTCTTGGGAATCTGGGCAGGGAGGGGAGTGCTGCACCGCTGGGCAGCTGCCCGGCCTGGCACAGCCTTTGGAGCCCATCCGCTGCCTGATGGCTGCACACTCTGGGCCTTGGGGGATTTTCGTGCCCCTTTCCTTTAGGCATTTAAAAACCTGTTTCTAGCAATAGGGGCCCGTGCTTGGGAAGGGAATGTCCTTTCTGTGGTTATGAATAGGGGAATGTCTGATGGATGAGTCAGAACCAGCTACAATTAAGTAGGAACCACTTTGTGAAACATCTGATGGTGAAGCAGGAGGAGGAGGAGCCCGTTGCTGTGGGGTTTGTGCTCGGTTTTACCAAGACACATCACAGCTTAGGCACCAACTTGTGCCTTCCTCCTGTCTCAGCTCTGCCTGTCTTGTCCTTCCATGAAGACATGAGTGTGGTGGCTTTTTCCTCTGGGTCCAGCACACAGAGGCTGCTCTGAAAATTCTGGAAGCTGCTACAATACAGATAATACATTCACAATATTGCCTGGCTGCGTCAGATAATGAAGCCTTTAGGCTAAGGAGCATCTAGCAGCAGAAACATGCAAATCTTGCTCACAAAATTTCACCTGTGATTTATTTCTTGATCCACCAAATATTGCTTCACAGTTCTACAACATCTTTTGATCTAAGTGTTCCAAACTGCTTTCAGGATAGGAACTCCCAAGGTCTCTCGGCAGCACTGGGTGGTGGATACCCACCTTGTTCATTTACATTCATTCAACTACTTTATTAAAAAAAAAAAGCAGATGAAGTCTGCATCCAGCTCTGTCTGGTGATGATCCTCCTTGTCGCTGCAACAGAAATTACCCTTTTGTCAACAGCCCTTAACAGGAGGGCTGCAAAGACCCATAAAGACTTCCTAAAGTGCGGAAATAGCCAAGAAGCAGCAGAACTCTGACTTCTGAATTTTAATACACCAACCCCTTAGCAAGCTGGTCAGGAGGAGGTGGGGGGGAAGTATTTGTGCAAAATGCTTTTATTTGACTGTTTTCTCTCCATTCAGGAAGAGTAGTTGCCCTAACAATGGCACGAATGTAGTGTATCGGTGAGTTGTATCCCTTGAACTCCAACTTACAGAACAAAAGACTTCTAAGAAGCATCCATGCAGCAGATGTTTAGTTATCTGAAGTGTCAGAATGCCAATTAGATATTGAACATGGCAGGAGGAGGGTGGAGTTTCCAAAACAAATGAATGATGAATAGGAACAGTTCCCGAGTTTGGTCTAAAGTCCTGCTGTTCTTTTGTAAAATGATTTGTGGCAAATTTGTTTTGTCACTGAGGCATAGTTCCCCTTCAGGATTTAAGTGATTTTTATAATCACTCCAAGGAAACTTAAAAAAAAAAAAAAAAGAAAAGGGAAAA
>VXAD01010755.1:127843-159419 GCA_013399195.1 Dicrurus megarhynchus | reverse complement strand
AAACATGAATGAATTCAGTGAAAATCGTTTGTTTCAGAGATTAAATTTTAAATTTTATTGCTAGTCAGAGCCAGGGTAATCTGTACATGGTGGGATGAAGCGGTTTAAAAAAAAATCAGCGAGGTTACAAAATGCCTCCGTAGCTGACTTGCATTTTTATTGTCACTGGCCTCAGTAAATCATTGCTAGAAATTAATATAACGTGGACATTTTCAGCTCAGTGCTTTGCGTGGCGTTGTGTTTAAAATACTCATCTTTGGCTCGCAAAATGCTCTGGATTTTTCTTCTAAACTGTCACACACAACTTGTAAATGTACTCAGGACAACTGATCCTGTGTGTCCCTGGCAAGTACAAATAATACTGGACAGTATAAAATACCAGGCAAGGCAGCAGAGAGGAAATTGGAGTTGCATTGACTTAAATAAGCAAGTGCTGTGACAAAATTGTTTAGTTCTCTTTTGACCTTTTGAGGTCACGTTTGACTATTTATGCTATCTCCTAATGCTCTACTTCTCCCTGCCTGGTAACAATTATGTGTTTATGCTGTTCTTTGCCTTCCCAGTTGGTATATTAAACAATCGCTAATTACTGCATAAAAATATACATTCCTGTTTTGGAGCTTCCTGTAAACACCCAGCTACTTCCAAATGCTCTCTTTAAGCAGCCAGATGAAAACCTCTGTGCTTCAGTCATGCTGGCTGATTTGTTTAAAGCAAACGCATAGAAACCAAGATATTAAAAATTGACCTCTTTTTTTTTTTTTTCATCCAGATATGGGAACAGATAGCAAGACTTATTTTGGGGAGGAGGGCGCTGAACGATGTGGGTAGATTTGGAATTTGTTCGCAGCAGTGTTATCAAAGGAAAAGCTCAGCTGAGCACAATTTTAATGGACATTTTGTGATCATCTTTACTGTCGTATTTGGCCCTTTTATCTTTGGAGGGGTATTGTTAAGAAAGCTGAGAAAAAGGCCTTTTTTACTGTCCTACATATGACAATTCCTGTCAAATTCAGCAGGAAAGACAAGGAGAATTAGGTCTCAGAGTGAGTTCTGCTGCTTTGAGAGCTCTCCCTGTTCCCACTGAGGTCCACAGATGTTGCCTAATTCCAAAGGCTGCCAAGCCAAAGTGAAGCTAATCTGAGGTTAGATCCTGACACTCATATTTAAGCTCTTGAGTGAAAGAGATTTGATGTTTAAAAGATGTGGAGATTCCATTTTCTACTAAGCAGCAGCCACCAAAGACTTTCAGAAAATATTAATATTAAGTTTTCATGGAAAGTATCCAGCTACTGTAAAACCTCTTTGATTTCTTTATTATTATTATTTTTTCTGCCTTTTTAAATTGTATGTCCTTTAGTTCAATGCTGCAACTTGAAAATAATTCAGGCAATTTATTGTTGCTACCATTGAGAGACAGATTGAGCAATTCCCCCCACCAGGGTATTTCAATGCATTTCAATAAGGCTGTTAAGCACCACATAGGTCATGCACTTTGCCCACCTGGTTCTCTGCTGTGTAGTGCTTAAAAACATAGAAGTCTGATAAAAAATTGGTTACAAAATACAATTTTTTTCTTGCACTTTCAGTTTGCAAACTTTACTTCCACACTGAACGTTCCTCAGAGAAATCAGTTCATGGCAATGACGGTGCTGGCTGACTTCTCTGCTTCCTGGCTAGACTTGGTCTTTCTGCTTTAACTTTTACAAATGCTGGGCAGCTGGTTCCCAGTGAGTGTTAATTGTGTCCCAGTGGCTCAAACATGGCCAGTTGTCCAGCCAGCCACAGACAGAAGTCACCTTTAAAATCTGAACGTTCTCTTGCTGCCTTGTACTGAAATTAAATCAGCACCATGGCCTTTAACTGGTGCATGTGATACTCCAGGAGAGGGGACAGGGTGCTGTGACACCCCAGAGCAAGGAGCCAGCACAAAGTGACAGAATCCTGCTCTCGATGACGTTACAGTACGTAAAGCAGTGAAACGGGGCAGGAAAGCCATTTCCCAGGCTATTTCCTGATTTCCTGCTCTCTGCATTCCTGCACATAAACCTTTAATTCATTTCAGAATGCAGAGGTCATGACAAAAAGTCAGAGGATAAATATACCCTTTTGACAAACAGAAGGTTGACAGCAGTTTTTACCCGGCAGTTTCGGGGCCAGGTGTTTCCCATACACTGTATGGAAATGTGTCCATGTTGTGTCAGTGTTCCACTGTAAACACTCTGCAGCATTATGCTCCAAAATAATTTCTGGATGGCAAGGCAGAAACGCTCACATCTGTATTTGTGCAAGACCACAAGTCTGTCTATCCTGTGGCCTGGGGACTGTGTGGTGTGACACAAGTCACAGAATCAGGATTTTTTGGTCAAATGTTATGCAGTGAATTGCTGCTGATGCAGGAATTACATATTTCATATTCTCTATGATGGAGCAATGCAAATATTTGCTTTCTAGTAACAAAGCAGCCAAAGGTTTAGCTCGCAAAGAAGCCATTCTGTGATCCCTGAATATTATATTGCAATTATTTGTTGTGGTTTATTATGAGAACAGGCTGTGAGTGAAGGGAGAGTTTTGTCACTATTATACAATCAGCAGGAATTTCTCCTTTCATGGAAAGGGTGCTCAGGCCTTGGCAGGGGCTGCCCAGGGAGGTTTGGAGTGCCCATCCCTGGAGGTGTCCAAGGAAGGGCTGGAGGTGGCACTCAGAGCTCTGGGCTGGGGACAAGGTGGGGATCGGGCACAGGCTGGACTCCATGGTCTGGGAGGGCTTTCCAACCCCAATGATTCCATGATTCTGTGAAATAGAGGGATAAGGTACAGTTATGACTGGTGGCAGTTCTTTTCCCAGGCCCAACACTGCATTGGTCCTTGCAGGTATTTTTCAAATAAGTATTTGGGCTGTTGGAATGATGAAACAGAAGCATGGCCTGCACTCTGCTGTGCTGAGAGTCGTGCAGTGAATCTCCCAACAGAGAGAGGCAGCGAAAATTCTGCAGTGCAAATACAGAATCCACAGGATTTGGTGCCTCCCAGGAGGGTTGCACCCCAGGGAGTAAATGCTGCACCCCCCAAGGGCAGGGTGGCTGTCCACGAGTCCCAGCTCAGCCTGTGGTGACGTGCCACAGTCCAAGTCAATAAACTGCAGGAGTTTTGTTTAGCTAAAAAATCTTTCGGATTAGATGGCTCAACTTCAAATGATCCTCTGATAAGCAGAGAGAAAATACACACCCTCGATTTGCTATTATTTGGAAAAGAGGAGCCTAAAGAGGAAAGGGATAACTGTGAGTGCCTGGGAGCAAGGAGTTCAGGGGTATTGCAGATGGTCCTTAGAACCGTGGCAGCCTCTGGGGCTTCCCTGCTGAGACACTGCCTTGAAAGATGTCTCAGTGCCTTTACCTCTTGTGGCTTTTGGTTGGTTTGTTTTGTTTTTTTCCCTGAGCAAGAGAAAGGTTTGATCGTTCAAATAAAACTAGAATAGGACCTGCCTTGAAAGAAATCAGGAAAATAGGAGGACAGGGGGTTGATCTCCCCACTGCAAGTGCAAGATTTTGTGTTGTGCTTCCACTTGCACGAGATGTGGGACTTGGCAATGATCTGTCGGACCAAAAACATTCTGGGCTGCTAAGTGAGGATAAGGAATAGCAAAAAATAAGAACCAAAATTGAAAGAAATTGGGTGGGAAAGAATGAATGAATGGGTGGGAAAAGAAAAATCAGTTTCTCTTTTTCTGCTCCTAACTCCCTTCTCAGCCTCAAGGCTCGGTGTTTGTGAAGCTCTCCCTGTGCCAAGGATTTCCAGTCACACACAGGACAACTGAGAACCCCACAGAAAGGGAGGGGTGGATGGCACTGAGGAGCTGTTATCACCCAGATCAAGGTTTCCTGCAATCCAAACCACTGTAGTTGGCTTGAAATGAATTGATTGCAGCTGTCCAGATGTCACTGGCTCCCAGATCTTCCAAAGTGACTTCTCCCCACGGAAAACTGAAGACTCTCCTGTACTTACCCTCACACATTCGGTGTCCCAAGGGACATCCTTGTGTTGTTATCCCTTACTTTTCCAAGGGTACTGGCAGTGGGTGACCCGCACAAACACCCTCTGCAGCTGCTCCAAAAGCTGTTTGATAAAACCTGGATAATGCTACTGAGAGATAAAACAATCCTGTCTGCACATAACTATTATTATTATTATTATTTGCTTTAGAAGTCAACTTGGTTTCATTAGATACCAAAGTTTGAAAGCAACCTTCAAACAACCCTTTTTGCCCCCATCCTCCAAATAAAATGTGAAGGAGATAAATAGATTAGGGTCCTGTTTGCATATTGATAAGAAAAAGTACATTACATCAATGTAACCAAATATCTTATCACAGGCATTGCAGACTTCAAGGTCCCTATTAATATGAGAGCAGGGAAAAACCTGAGTGTTGAAATCAGCTCATTAAAGGGTTTGGTTCTCCTCAGATTTTATGAAGTGATGTGAATTCCTGTTCATCAGGGATTGAAGGAAGTGTGGCATCCTCTGAGATGGTTCAGCTGACCTAAGGCTCCTTGAATTCCTCATGTGCTTTAAAGTGACTCATGTACAGCAAAGTTTCCCAGCAGCAATTCCACCTGGCCAGCACAGCAGCATCTCCTTCATTCACCAGCTACTGGGGACTAAGGGAGCATAGTCACCCCTTTAGAATTTCTTTTTTTTTGGCAGCTGAAGGGAATGAAATGGTTTTGGGGAAAGGAATTTCTAAACCCAGGGTGTCAGTGTTGCAATGATGGATGTGAGTTTTGTTCAGCTCTTCACCTGACTTTGTTTTCCTGCTCGGCCGCCTCAAAGGCCTCTGGTTTTGCTCTTTTCCCTGGACAGCAGCAGACTTTGGTGTCCTTTGTGTGAGTTATCTTAGCCCCAGAGCTGCTATTCTGTAAGGTCAGTGATGGTTTCCTTTAGAGTTGGTGCTTGTCTGCCTGGCCCAGCCCCTGGGATGGGAACAAGGGCAGGTTCTGTGCTGGGACATTCAGCACAGCCTGTGAGGAAGCTGCTGGTTAAGGACTGCCCAGACACAAAGTCTGTGACCTTCCTTTTTCCTCTCCTCTTCACAGATTGGGTAACACGATGAGATTCAACTTGGGCCTTGCACTTTATCCATTTGTGGCAGGTTTTCCATTTCCAAATTTCCCCTGAAAAATAGCAGAGAGAGTGGAGGAGCGTTATGGGATCTGAGACAAAGAAAATCTGCAAAACTGCACTCAGATAAAGGGCAGAAAAATAGGGGAAAGCAAAACTTGTCTATATTTAACAAGGACCTAGCTGAAAATGTGAACAACTTAAAAACCAAACCCCGTCTATCAACTGTGAGGCACTGCCAGCACGTCCTTCCCAAAATCCATGAGCGGGGAGCTGTCCTGGGGAACAGCAAGGCAATGTTTTCAAAGTTTCTTTTTTTCTTTCTCCTCTCAGAAAATCCGGGACTCCAACCTGAATGATTGTTGCATGCTAAATAATATTAGCATTTAAATAGCCCAGCATTGTAGTTAACAACTGGGTGAGAGTAATGGGAGGGTGGCAGTGCTGGGTTCGCACCTCTGGCCCCGGCCCTTTCCTACCCTCAGCTGTGCAGGGAGGAGGCAGCGCTTCTCCCCCTCTGTTTAAGATCTTTGCAGGGATAATGAAGATCCAGCAGCAGCTATAAAAAGCTAAAATCCTAGGCCAGTCTTTGGCTTTTGCCTCC
Organism: Dicrurus megarhynchus; assembly: GCA_013399195.1. Taxonomy (NCBI): domain Eukaryota; kingdom Metazoa; phylum Chordata; class Aves; order Passeriformes; family Dicruridae; genus Dicrurus; species Dicrurus megarhynchus. The sequence goes on along the minus strand of VXAD01010755.1, from coordinate 153,697 downwards.
AACTGCCTGTGAAGCCACGTCTTGCTCGAAATATGACCCTGATCAAGAAACTCTCAATAAGCTGCTTGAAACACATTTAAAAATTCTCTTTTTCTGTCGTTTAATAAGCTTGACAGGCTCTTGCCCATAAGGAGACTGCACAGAATATGTGTATACTCAGGTGTCCTCATTGTCACAGCTGAGATGTTGATATGTTGCCATGGAGGAAGGCTATTAATGAGAGGAAATTAAATTAGATCACCTCTGTGCATTTATCTGCACACAGCACAGCTTCAGTCTCGAGGAGAGGGAGTTCTTGTGGGAAAGCAATTAATAGATGCAGGTGCACAGGAAAAAAAAATGCATTTCTTACAGATCTCTGAAGGATGCAGATGATATTTGGGCTCTTTGACATGCTAATCACCAAATTTCACAGATACCGGGTGATTTATTTCACACAAATTTCATAATTAGCAAAATGTATTGTTTTTCCAGGGTTCCTTTCAAAAGGTAACAGATGCAGTTGTCTAAGGCAGGGGATGCAAATCATTTGCAGCTCGTGTAGAAAGCTGTTAGAGACACCCCAGTCTTGTCTGGTGCTGTGTCCCACAGCAGAATGTGGGATCAAAAATGCCCAAAAATCCTGGGGTCCTGCTGCAGCCAAGAGTGATGAGGCAGCCTGGGTGAAATGAATGTGTGTGGTTAGCTGGGGCAGAGAAGGCTGGAGCTGAAAGAAATTGGATCTTCTGAAAGCCGGACAGGAGGCCGTGGGAAGAAGGGCCTTTGTGCCAACAGGAACTTTCTGCCCCAGATCCATGGACATGAAGAAACCTGAACAAAGCCTAAACCAGACCCTCAGTGCTGACAGATTTGTTGGGTGGTTTGGGTTGGGTTTTTTCCTTCTGTTACATGTTCAGAGGTGTCTCTTGGGCCAGCTTGAAGGAGATAAATTTGCCCCTGGAGGGCTCCAGAGAGAGGGTGGGTGGGCAGGACCCTCCAGCCCAGCATCACAGCCCATGGATCTCCCTCCTTTTGACTCCCCTAATGAGGAAGGGACAGTAATTATCAGCCATGGGCATCTCTGACCAATCAATTCCCACTCCGTGACAATGCTTCACTTCTTTTGCTTGCTGGGGTGACAAATGAAATATTTTATAACTGTAGGTAATTGCCCTCAGTTTAAAAACAAGAAAATTGAGCCCCAAGGTCACCAAAGCTACAGTCAGGTACAGCAGGAGGCAAAAATCCACCTTCTGAACAATGAGCTCAGTAGGAAATGGCACAAACTCTTTATTCTGGAGGGAAACTCAGTAGATTATGACAAAACTGTAATTAATATCAAATATGTACATTATACATTAACAATGTCTTAGCAATAAACAAATATACTAGATTAAAAATTCTTGGGTGACATAATTATTTAAAATCTTGGACTTCTAAGTTTCTTGAGAGATGTGCTTTAACTTGGTTTAAGAAAATGTACAGTATATTTGCTGAGGTTTTGTCCCAGAGGAGAATGAATTAATGACAACTTTTCTTTTTTCTTCTCTGCTCAGCCACAACCCAGCCGAAATCTGAACAATAAATTCTGCCCTTGGGCTGAAATCCTGTATGACAGGTCACAGCCCAGAGCGAAATTTCAGAGATGAGCCACGTAAGCCCTGCAAATGGGAGCTGATAATGATAACAATCACTGCCAAACCTTTAACCGTGCCTGCGCTAGTGTGTGTCACCATAATACAATTTTGTATGTTAAACAACAGATGTCAAACAGAAGAAAGGAGAGAGGCCTTTGCTTTTCTTCTGTTGTGGACCTTGTTCTTCCAAAGCAGCCATTTTTTCAGTTGCCATGACAGTGTTAATAGGAGTTTATCATTTTCCCATGCCTGCTGCATACTAATGAGGGATCAATTCATGACTGTTATCTGTAAGGCTGGGAAGGGTGCAGCACCACAGTCCCTGGAGGCTGGGGACAGCACCTCCATCCCCCGTTTATGGGGAGCAGTTTGTGCTGCTCACCTTTAATCCAGGGTGAGGATATGCAGCAGCCGGGGCTAAGGAGCCAGTGCAGCCCCCAAAAAGTTTGATTTGCTATTTCCTGACCTGTGCCGGGGAAAAGCAGCTGTGAAATATTCACAGAGATAAGGAATCGCTTGGGCTGCATGGGCAAAGCTGAGATTTCTGTGAATTTGGCTGAGCTTCGGGCCCTGGAAACTTTTTATTTGGAGCACTTTGTTTTAGGCTGTTAGGGAAAAGGCAGATCTCACCTTCTGCAGGAAGCACCGGGATTTCAGAGGCGTTTTGGCAGGATATTGTGTGAGGTGGGGGATCCTGCCCCCACCAAGCACTTTCCTCAAATCCAGCGGTGAAAATAGATGAAGAAACCGAGATTAGGAACTGATTGCAGAACTGGTGGGGGTGTGATTAAAGTGATGCTGAGCAGTTTTATCCTAAAAGTTAAGGAATGCTGTGATACAAAACCCATCTCAGACTGGAAGAACTCAGCCCCAGATGCAGAGGCTTTTCCTCCTCATCAGTTCATCAACTGCACTGGGAAATACGGGGTTGAATTAGGATTATTCATATTTATGCCATGATTTATTCTAGGTAGCCAATTGGGTTCAAACCAAGGCCTAATCTGAGCTGTACAAGATTTTCAAATCCATTCTATATCATCACACCGATAATGCCATGGATTTCTAGATGTAAATTTTTCATCCATTTTCCTTTTGGGTTCCTGTGTTTGTTTTGCTGCTATAAAATCCCAAAGAAATGAGGGCAGGCACTTTTCCCTTTTTTTCCACACTTTTTTTTTTTTTTTTTTTTTTGAAAGAAATCTGAAAGCATTTTGGTCTTCTTTTTTCTCTCATTCTTTTTATTTTCCTTTTTTTTCCTTTTTTTCTCTTTTTTTTTTTTTGGTGTGTGTTATTTGCAGTTGTTCTTTTATCACTATCTTCAGGAAGCAGCATTACCATGCTGCAGATAAGAGGCACATCCAGATGTGCATATCAAAGGATGAACAACTACTTATTAAGAAAAACTCCTTTTACGCCGAGCAGGGTTCAAAGGAAGAGTAAAGTCTAAGGCATAAGCGACAAAACTGTCTGGCAATTCTGTGCATTGTCAACCTAATGCACAGAATGGGGGAGAAAACGGTTTCATCCCAAAGAAATGGTTGCAAAATGCCTGTGGAAAGACAAAAAGACACTCAAAGGGCAAAAACCCTTCTAAGCAGTGACAGTATCACCCATTCCTTTAATTTTTGTGCATTAAAAAAGAATTATGTTGTCGAAATGTGCTGCTTTTTTTTTTTTTTTTTGTCGGTAACATATTTTTAACAAAAAGTTCCCAGGGAAAGGCAGATGAAGCCAGACTCGTGATCCCATTTGGATAATGCTGGGAAATGCTTGAGCTTGCAAAGACTGTGTGGCAAAATATTCATGTGTTACCCACCATCTCCATAAAATATTCTTGAAAGCCAAAGGAGAAGCGTGTTTAGCTGGCTCTATCACTGTAACCATGGCGAAATTCAGAGCTGGGTCTGGACTTGGGGTGATCCAAGGCAGGGGGATTCCTTCCCCAGAGGAGTGTAAGCAGTGCCTGGGGCATCCCCAGCTCAGTCTGCTGGACCAGTACAGCAGGGACGGGCTGCTGGTAAATGGGTTTGTTGGGAAACGGCTGCAAACAGAACTTTCCTCCTTTTCTTGCCACACAGTGCAACCTCCTTTCTTTAGGGACACCTGTCACAAAACATCAGGGAGCCAGGAGAGAACTGAGTGCAGTAAATGCTGTTCTTTCTGAGCGGTTCCAGGATTTGATCCCTGCCCTGGTGCTTTAACACACCCCGAGCTAACCTGGAGCACAAATCCCAACTTCCTGTCTATTGCACATTCAGTGGGACAGCCGTGCCTTAGATCTGCTGAAGTGCACCAAAATCAGCTTTTCACCCTCCCATTTCCCTGTCCTCTCCCACCAGAGGTTGGAAAGACGTCTCCAAGGAGGGTTTATTTTCTTTTGGGTGGAATCACTGCTTTCTGACAGCCCTCCAGTGCCCTTGATACTGCTGGACTCTGAATATCAGAAATCCCAGCTCATGTCAGGAGCTGATGCATGTAAAAATGCTGCTGAGGTTCAGGAGTCTGGGAATCTGAAGGAAATGCTGTTGGGCTGAGCAGGATGCACTCAGGACTCATCCTGCAAGTGATCGGGGAAATTCACTTGCAAGCAGCAAGATTTTACCGGGTTCTTTGAAGGGCCTTTTGACAGATTGATTATTTGTAATCAATCTTTCATTGTGAGTAAATGGAAATAAAATCATATTCAGGTTCCCATCCTGGCAACAACACAACCTAGGATAGTTTAGCAGCTGGCTGAATCACTGCAAGTTTCTGAGCTCTTTTCATTTTTAGCTCAGTTGAAAATATGAGGTTGCATAATGCACTCCTATGTTTTATATAACAGCCTCACATGGCTTCACGTTATAATTTCACATCAGTTTTACCTCAGAGTTTCTAACAGGTCAAGTAACCTTCTGATTTCATTTAAAGTTTCCATTATTCTCTCCTGAAAAGGAAAATCTAGCTCTTGTTTGGACAGCTTTGGTAACTCCAAAGGAAAAATTGGGCATTATAGTGAATACAAAAGATTCACTTTCCATGCATTAGGCTTTTGAATTGCTTTCTTAATGCAAAGTTGGACAGGAGAGTATAGGCAGGGAAAAAAGATCATTTTGTGTCCATGGTCAGATGTCAATATTGACAAAAATAAATGGAATGTAACAATAGATCCTTGCAAAGATGAAGGTCATATGACTAAAATGTCTAAGCAGACCTTGCACTATGGCTGTATCTTATTGCTGTTTGTGATAAATCACTGGGTTCCCCCCTCCCCTTGTTTAAAACATGCAAAAAGAGAGTAAATCTGGAGCTTTAGCCCATTTTAGGCAATTATAGTGAAGATGAATCTGAACTGAAGCACTTGGACAACAAAAATTAAAATAAAAGTTAAAAAAAAGAAAGCAAGAAATAAGCCTAAGGAGGTGGGGAGTGTTGGTGTCACTGAGGTCTGTGCACAGCACTCCCCACTGCATGGTTTGAAATGTATTTCTTCCAGACTCAGATGAGGCAAAGTGCTGCCCCTGCCCAGGGCGCTGGGCTCAGCTCCAGTTTGTAAATTGGGTTAATTAGTGATAGTCTGTAAACTCATTGTGGCTTAAACTGAGACTTTTCCTCATGTCAGGCTTTCTTGCCCGAGTCAATCCCTTTATGAAATCAGGCTCTGAGATTCTTCCAGGTTTTTATTTTGCCCAGTCAATACCATTGTTTTAAATGGAAGAAGCTGTTCAGCATTCAAACCTTTCCCCCTGGAGGCTGTTCCCAAAGCGGGGCAGAGCTCAGCCCTGCACAGCCCCGTGTGTCTGTGGCACCCCCGGTGTCACTGGGGGGCTAAACCCTGAGCAGAACCTGCTTTGGTTCAGGGGCATCCTAGAAACTCCACCTGTATCTGACACCTTTGGCTCAGCAGCTCTTGAGAATTTTCAAGTGTCATCATTTATGGTCTCCACACACAGTTTCTCATGGCTTTGGTGTTCCTACCTCTTTCTTTTTTCTTCCATGAAGGTCCCTAACCCAGGCATTCCTGATTGTCTCAATGTCTGGGTACCTTTTGTGAGACTGAAAGATAAACCCTTAGATGCCCAGTGTTCCCTGTTCACAAATATGGACAGACACTGTAAACCAATTTTAAAAAAAATCATAAAACCACTTCAAGTACTTCAACTTGGAGCTGATTTATAGATCTGATGAAAGCTATTTTCTTGACATGAAATAATTTTTTTTTAAATGACTCATTTTTTTATTACCACTGCAGTCTGAGAAGTTCCTCATGTCTTGTCTTGCATGTGGAAAAATCGACTGTTGAGTTCAGTCCAGAAGACAAAGCAGTGGACAAAGGTTTCCCAACCATGGCATTGTCCTCCTAGAGGGCTGAACAGCCCCACCAAGTTTGTTTCAATTACACTGCCATTTCCTAACTCAATCCAAAATATTTCTTCAAAAGGCTCATCTGGTTTAGGGTCATGATCATAGCTGGAAGGTCAGTCAGTCATTTGCAGAGACGTTCGCTTCTCACTCAAATCATCTTTCATAAATCTTAAAGGAATGCAATAGTTTATGGCAGGAGGAGCAGGGGAGGGTAAGAGATATTCACACAAAATGCATTTCTTCAAATTCTATGTATTAGTTTTTCCTCTTTGTACCTGAGAGTAATGAGGCTGTTTCCCCACCTCTGAAAAAGGAGCTACGTTGCTCCTGAGCACAAGAGGTTTCTGTCCAGCACAGGATCTGCCAGGAAATTTAGGCCAAGGTGCCCTTCTTCACTTGTTATTTATTTGATATGCATATAATAATGCTGGGCTTAGCCACTGTCACCTCCGTGTGCCAGCACAGCTCTTGTGGGAACAGGGAGGAAAAAGACTGGGGGAAAAAACCCTTAAATTTCAACAGAAACCACGTCACGATCACTTTATTTGCTGATTTGTTCAGAGGCTGTGCCTGGCCCAAACCCTGTGAAGGGAGATAAAACCTGAGCTCTCCGAGTGGCCCTGGCACGACCAGGTCCCCAGGGGATGCCCTGAAGTGCCACCTCCTCTCCACCAACTCCAGGATCTCTAAAGCCACCCTGGCTTTGGGGTGCCAGGGACAGTCCTGGGGACAGCCTGGGCTCATCCCTCATGGGACCTTTGCAAGTGCTGCCAATTTTAATGCAACCATTTAATGCCACCAGACTTTTGGAGAGATTTAGGCAGATTCGTTTCTCTGATTCTGCATCTGAATAGTGCCACTGTGGGAAATTCTTACTCTAAATGTGGTCAGTCTGGCTTCTGTGCACGGAGTGAGCCTGGGGCTTGTCTGATCTGGTCTAAGTAGGGTGAGCCTGTCCCAGAAAAGCAGCAGTGCTGCCTCTGAACGCCAAAAGAAAAGTGTGTTAGATAGTGAAATAAACTATTTATCTGCTGCAAAGAGGAGAGGGAGGATTCCCAGTGTCCTCTCAGTTGTGCTGGAAAATGTACAGAAATTGTCTGGGTGCTTCAATTTTCTTGGGGAAAAAAAAAGAAAGGAAAGGTTTAGTTACACTCCTTCTACAAGAGCGTTTTCCCTCATTTGGAATAGTTTGAGGAGATTGTTAGGTGAAAAGTGTTAAAAAAGATGTCAAGTGTTAGCAGCGATAAATCCGTACTGGTTTTGTTTCTTAAAAAAATTACTGATTTCAAAAATCCATACTATAGATTTATCCAGTGACAGCAGAACTTTTAGTGCCTGTCATAAAAAATATATGGGCTGATTCTCCCCTCCTGATTATTGGTAGAGCACAACAAAAGAGTTCTGAACATGGGTTTGATGATGAGGTGTGAAATGTTTCAGTGATTTGTTTTGTGTTTGTTCCTTTCATTTCTAGATCACTCATGACAAACAGCAATGTATCAGCAGGACGAGACAATTTACCACTGCATGAGCTAAAAGGGGAAAAAAGTTCCATACATTTTATATCCCTTTTGTAGTCACTATACTGCACTAAAGATGACCGTGGGTCACGGAGCTTGTACTCAGCACAGTTTATGTGTTAATAACTTCTTTGGATGATCTCACCCCATTTATTTTAGGGTCCTTAGATAAGGATGGTGCTGTCTGGGCTTTCTTTCATAAAACCCCCTTTCCTCACATGATTCCAAAAATTACTTTCTCGTGAAAATAAAAAACCCCAAACCCCTCAGCTGAAGCTTTTCCCCCTTCTCAACTGAATGGATTTTTCCTTTGTTTGTACATGACAATTTGTGGGGGGAGAGTTTTGTGCTTAAACTGCTCATGTGACTGTGTCACATGCGTATCAGCTACAAAAGGAGCTTTGGCATGTTATGTATAAATCTCCATTAAGAGAGAAAATAGGCAAGTTTTACGTGACTGGTATCTCATTCACAATAATTAACTCATTAACCATCTCCAACTGTACCAGCAAGGGCAAAACAGCCAGCAAAAGAAGCATTTTGGTCACATTGTGGCACCTGCAGGAACAGTCAGTATTCTTATCACAGCCTCTAGTTCTCATGGTATAAAGTAAGTCTTTATAAATCACAAGTTTTTAATTTAAAGCCTCTCGTCCTGATTTATGCAGGAAAGGAGCCCCTGTGATAACGTGGTGTCTGTTTCTTTTTGTAGACATCTCACCCCAAGCAACTCTCGAATTTGTTGCCTGGTCTGACCTGAATTTGAGGGGGAGGCAGAAGTCTCAAAGATTGTGATTCATTTCATGAGGAGTGCTGGATATCAGAGAAAGGCATTTTTATTTCCAGACAGCAGAAAGGGCTCTGATGTGTTCAGTCTTTAGTGGACTGCAAAGCATCCAACTGCAAAACACCCAGGAAACCTTCATTATTTCATTGCTCTTGGAGCAGCTGCTCTTTCTGTAAGATTTCCCCCAGCAAGCAAATCCCTTACAGTGGGCAAAACCAAAAGGACACGAGCACAACTAAGAAAAATTACTATAAGGCATGCTTTTTAATTTGAAACAAACCTTGTAGTTTGTTCCCAGCCCTCCCTGTGCCAGACACACAATCCCTTTCATCTGCCACCGTGTAAAACTAAAACCAAGCAAGTTGCTGGGACAGCCTGGCAATCTTTGTCCATCAGCATTTTATGATAATTTTGAGTTAAAACTCTGCTGAGGCAAGTTGCTCTCTCTGAGAGTGTCACCACATCCCTGGCAGTGCACAGGTAGCTGCTTTTCCAGAAACCAGGGTAACTCTGCTGTAGGATGGTGACTACTCAGGCAAGATTCCTGCCTTAATGTTCTGGGAACCTCTGAAATGTCCTGTGCTCAGCCAGGGCTGAAGAAGTGCTCTGGTGGTTTGGACACAGCAGGTTTATTCCCTCAGTGTCAGCCAAGTGTGTGTTCCCAGAGCAGGGAGGGTGAGAGAGGTCTGAGGGAAGTAACCCTGGAGATGAGGAGAGGAAAGGAAAGGACAGTCCCAGCCAGATGCCCTGATTTGTTTCTCGTCCCTTTGCAGCAGAGCTGGAGCTGGGGGGTTGCTGTCATTAAGCTGTAAAAGCAGGAGTCTGCATGAGAAGGAAATGGGCACATAAAGCCATCCCCTACAAAAGGTGACATCCCTGAGATTATTCTGGTTTTAAGAGGCTTTTTAATTTGTCCGTGGGTGAAAGGAAATGTGGCTTTTGTGCAGAGGTTCTGATAAATCTCTTTATGACAAGAGGCAGTGGACAAGTTGTGGGGACAGATTCCCTGCAGGTGTGAAAGGGCTCTGTGCCCACCCAGAGCTGTCAGCTGAGGGCAGGATCTCTACAAAGTGTAGCTTAGCCTCCAAATGGCTTTGAGCAAACATTTGGGTTTTTTTTCTTCAATATCACGGCCTATCTGAGAAATGCACTTCTCTTTTCATGACATGTTAACAATGTCGGAGCAAGGTGGAATCGGGAGGTGAAGGTGACAAATAATGAGTGGGTGTTATCCCGAGCAGTCTGTGCCAGTGTCTGCACAATTTCCACTCGTGACAAGTTTGCTCCAACACTCAGGGCTGGAATTCATTCCCAGAGGTACCACAGGGACTGCTTGTGCATCATCCCCAGTGGGAGCTGTGGGTGACCACACATCCTTTGGGAACTGTAATGTTCCCTAAAAACCTGGAGGACCCTACTGGTGTAAGAAAGCAGAGGTAAAGGTGTTCCTTTGGAGGGGGAGATCCACCAGGCCAGTCCAGGATGGGCACAACCATCCCAGCCTTCCCAGGCATTGCCAGGCACCAGCGAGCCTTGAATTCACAAGGTCAGTCAGAGTTGCAAATTGATCTAGACCTGTTTGTGCATCTTCTGAACTTCCTGGCTTCACTGTTTTGGTCTTTTGGCTTCATTGAATGAAACCCTTTCTTTTGGGGACCGTATGAAAGTCCTGCTTGCGTTCAGCTCCTCAGCAATGGCAGCTTGCTCGGGTGCTCTGGGCAGTTTGTAGAGGAAGTCTCGCTGAAGTTGCTGGTTAGCGTCGTAACTGAAAGGCACTTCCTTTCATGCTGCCTTTAAATGCAGCTCTGATGCTCGCTGATCATAAATGCAGCCCGGTCCCTGCACTTGAAAAAGCTGGGAAAGCACATAAGTGATTCTGGTATTTTCCTGTTCCCATTAAAAATGCTCAACGTCCTGTATTTGCATGGTTGCCAATGTGATTTCGCTCTGGCCTGCTAAGCTCTTTTCACTCTACTGTAGGTCTAATTGTACAATTTTTCCAAAGAGAAGCCCCAGCTTTCCCCCTTTCCATGGCACAGAAACGCCCCTGCTGTGAACCTGCAGCCAGGCTCAGCGTCCCAGCGGGGCACAGGGGGGCACTTCCAGCCCCACTTCCTTCTCCATGCGGGGAGCGGGGTCCCCAGGGGCTCCCCGCTCCCCCCGGGCTCTGCCTCCCTGGCTGCTGTTTGCCAGCTTGCAGCCACACCTGCTCCAGGCCACTAAACCCTTTTATGAGGAAAACCTTAATACCTTCCAGTAAAAATCATTGCCGAGGCTGCCACCCCCTGAGCCTCCCTTCCCGTTCCCTCTGCAGCTCCAATTCCTCGCTGCTGGGAGCAAACTCATCCCTGGGCTTGATACATTTGGTATAAACATTTCCTGGAGCTCATAAACACCTTTGTCATTTATCAGTGCAGTGAGAGATGTTTATTGCCCAGACAGAAAACTCTGATGGGATCAGCTCCTGGACACTCCCTGATCCCATGTGCTGACGCTCCCCAGAGAAAGGCTGAATGTGGGACCAGGTTTTAATTCTGATTACGGGGGCCCCCCACTTTTTAATTGCCCCTAGTGATGATTGCAACTTCCAGCACGAGCTGGTGAGCACTGTCTGAGCAAAGCTCATTTTACGGCAGTCCTGGTATGGACCAAATTGAGGGAGGTAAAAGGAAAGGGCTGGGGCAGTGGGGGAGGAAGAGGAGATCTATAACTGGCATGTTAATAAAACTCCAGTTTGTCACTTCAGCAGCACACCCTGAGTGTAATAACTAAGCTTCCTTTCTATACCCCCTATGAGTTCCTTTGTATTGACAGATGCCATTTGTTCATTTACGACGTGATAATAAAAACCTTCAGCTTTACTGAATGTTGTTCTTTTCCTCCCCTGACACTGGGGCACCAAATGGTTTGTACTGCACTCAGCAGGCACTTTTCATTAAAGATCATGCCAAGAAAATGAACTGTATTCGAAAACCATTTAGGAGCAGAAGTTGTGCTGCTGAATAGGCTGCACAGAAACCTTCCCTGGCAAGGCAGCAGCTTCCCAGGAGCCTCACACGCTCCCACGTGGATGCTGGGATGAGGGGGGCTTTATGTCCAGCAGCACTTGGGAGTCCAACTGCTCAGATTCCTGTAGCAGTGATTCTATATTGCTATCAGCTTCCTGTGATTGTTTCTTTTTTAAACCTCTATCTGATTTTAAATGCCTCAAAAAATCTTTCTTTGTGCTTATCCGTGCTTCTCGAAACTGGTGATTTCAAAGTTTTCACACTCACGCAAATGAAGCCTAAACTGTAAATGTGCATGGCTGAAAACTAACATTTGAATTGATAATTAAGCCTTTAGTCAGGAATGTTTGTAAACGTGGCTCAAACAATATTTTTAAGTACTGGTCAAAATTCAGGCTGACAGCACCTGCAACTGTGATTTGATTTGCAAAGTTACAGAATGCTTCGAATTCCCACTGACCTGAGCAAAACACAAATGCACAGCTCTGTCCAAAAGTAGCAATGTAAAACGAGTCAAAAATTTACAACAGATAAGCAAAGCAGTGAACAACATTTGTTCAACACATTAATTAATTTTTATCCTGGGGAATAAGTGATACTTCTCTCCCTCTGCAGAGGAGTCAGTTATAAATTTAGTAGCTGGCTGTAGGTTTTGCTGTGAGTACACAGCAATAATCTGTATTAATGATTTCTAGTTAAGCCAAAAAAATTATTAATGAAGCAAAAATAATTCACCAAACCAGAACACAACCACAGACTGTGTTTTTTAAATACCAACAGAGTGCTCTCAGCATTTTTCCCTAGGCAGACCTCTGGAAATCATATCACAGCTCCTGCAGTGCTGCAGTAGGACAATGTTAGTCTCTTTTTTATTATTAATATTTAAATTAATAATATTTCATTGTACTTTACAAAATACCGGTAGAATAAGGGTTTACTAACCACAAAAAAAAGGTACTAATAACTGTTATCATCCTTCCCTGCTCATCCAGGAGGGACTTTTATCACCAACATTATCACTTGTTGCCAAACAAGAACAGAGATGTTAGCCCCGAGGATGAAATAGTTTAATCATGGGGAAACAATTTGCAGTGCACAGATCTCAGCTGGTTCCCTTTCATCTGCTCGCAGTTACTCAGCAACTCCCGAAAATCTGTTTTGTAGCTGTAATAAAATTCATTCTCTGCTCTCGCACGCACACACCAAATGGTTTGCCTAATTCTGAAGTGTTACAATCACCTGGAACAAAGACAGGATTCATAAGTTTTCAGGGGGAGTATTCTGGGGGTCTTAAATCACATAAACGTGATATTTGTCTTAAAAAAAAATAAATAAATAAAGGGGAGATTATAGATGTAGGGTCTGGATTTATCTCTAGATTTACAACATCCATATGATGATATAATCCATATTCCATGTGAGTTCTCACTCTCTGTATAGCTACACTTGGACTATTAAATATTCAATAGCCCCTGTTTCTTAGTAGGCCCAAACCCAAGCAATTACTTGTTGGCAATTTTTTCTTAGAATCTGAATAATTTTAACTTAGTTGGAGCTATCAACTTCTAATTTGCTGTCTGAGCAAGCCTGTTACCTAAACTTTGATTAGACTGGCAATATCTTTTGTAGTATCTCTGAAGAAAGTGCCCTGTAACACTTTAAAGCCCTGTACATCCGAATATGAGCAGTGGAAATACACCTCTAATGTTTTTCATATGCTCTTATCTCTTCCTCTCGCACAAAAATGACTTTTGCTGAGCGCAGATAAGATCTCTCCGTGAGCACAAAGCTCCGGGGTTAATTCAAAGTGTTCCTCGCTCTTCTCAGGCTCGGCTGCTCCCCGGAGCAGCGGGGCCGTTATTGTGGTCATGCAGTACCCAAAGGGAGACTGTGCTTGGCTCACCCCAAAAGGAACCGTGGGGACCCCTCTGCAGGGAACCACAGCGAGAGCGGGGCAGGCGGGGCTGGGCTGCCCAGGGAAGGGAGGGAACCTCTGACTCCGGTGGCAAAGGCAGAGCAGTGGGGTTAGGCCAGGATGTGTCTCCAGATTGTGCCTAGGAGCCCCGTCAGTCCCCCTGAGAGGTTTGGTGTTGGGTTCTTTGCAGAGGGGACACAGCGATCCCAGTGCTCAACCTCCGGTGTAGAAACTCATCCCAGTGTGTGGGGTGGGAGAAGGGAGAAGCTGAGAGGCCAGGGGCTCTTGGTTTCTCAGAAACACAGTTTTCTGTCAGCTGCCTCTACCCCGCACCTCCGGTGTCTGTACTGACCCTTGAGATCCCAAAGCTCCCAGGGTGAGGAGCTGGACAGTTCTCAGCTGCAGCCCAGCCTCACCCTGCAGCTGCACCGAACAGCAGGAACAACGCAGCCTCCAGCCCACGGGCTGCTGAAATCCATGATTTGTTCTCTGTGGCACCAGAGGCAGCACAGGTTCTGTACAGGACGTGGAAGGGGCACATGGGGTCTCTTGCAGACCTCTGACACCCCCTTGTCCCTCAGCTGTGCCATGCCCTGTGCTTTGCACAGCTCCCCAGACACCAGCGGTGATGAAAACCCCACAGTGCTCCTTGAGGAGGAGCAGTGCAGAGGGATGAGGACACTCACAGCCTGTGGGCATGTCCTCCCTCAGCTGGAAACTTCCTGGGCAACCTGGAGCAACCTGACTGCTCTCTTTGCCTCAGTTTCCCCCTCTGTGCAGGAAAAGGTGCAGATTTCAGTGTTTCCCAACGTCAGCATGCTGTTGTGACATATCATATTCAGATACTCCCTAACGGGGACCATATAAATTCCACAGCTGCTTTATCTGATCCAGCAGTCATGAGTCTGCCTGTCTGACAGTTGCTGCTGCTCTTGATAAGAAAGCATTCCTGCTCTAGAAATTCCTTTTTGAGGAAAGAGTGAGGAAGGTCTCAGTCATGTTCTGCTGAGCAGGTGCCTGGGCAGCATCAGATTCATGGTCACACGCCCTGTGCTGGCACTCTGTGGGTGAGGGTCTCTGTAAATGTGCATCAGGGTCCCTGGAGGAGGGGACAGTCCTTTGGCAGGCACCTCCTGCCACCTGCAGTGCCAGGGTAGCCCTGGAGCCCAAGTTGTTGGTCATCTCTTTCCAACAAACTGGGCAGAAGTTACTGTTCTCGTGGGTTTGGTTGGTGGTGTTTCTTTACAGCAAAATAATGGAAATTAGTTATTCTAACCTCATTTGAAAATTAGATTTTAATGTGTTTAAATATGCATAAAAGTTCTTGACTTTAGCCACTGCAGTACCCCCTGAATATCTCAGTTCCTTTTGGGTGGCAGCTGGCAGCACTCAGATACAGAGGTGCATTATTTACCTGCTGTGACAAACCAACCAAAAGAGCTCCAGATCACACATCTCTTCCTCCACGTGCAAACAAAAAAGAGGTTTCTGGGTTACAAATGCCAATGGCAACACTGGCAGCATCCCAGCTGGCCACACATGATGTCAGTGCCCATGGAAATCCTTGGAAAAGTGCCACTAGTGCCACTTCCGTGAGCTCTAACACGTGTGGGAGCTTCTGAGCCCCACAGCTAAGGCACAGAGACGTGGAGTTTTTGTGTGTTTGTTACCAAATCCTGCCCTTTCCTCCCCACCTTTTCATTTCGTTCCACCTCCCTACAGTCAGTCCTGCAGGGTTAATTCAAATAACCTGTTTATTACTTCAGCAGTTCACAAGAAACATGACTTGTCTCGTTCTGTTTATAGAGCATGTAATCATTAGAATAAAATAACAACAAAGATCAAATCACCATCTGTATTTAAGAGTGACCTCAAGTCTTTCCTGGGACAGAAATACTGCTGTGAACACCTCGGAAGCTTTGGGGACCTCAACTAAAATCTTTTCTATCTTTAACAATGTGCATCATTAGCTTTTGTTATGGTGGGCTTTGCCGGGTACAGTTATTTATATTTTGTTGCTATGGCAGTTGCTTCTGGTTTTGAAAGGTGGGGATGTTTTGTCAGTCGATTGGAATCAGATTAATTGAGCTCCTTCTGATATAAAAGTCTCAAATCAATACAGTGTTCACCTTGTAAAATGCACTTTTTCTGTTGTTGTTTAATGCCTCCTGAGATCAGATGCATTAAAATCCACGTGGAACTAACTTTTCTTTCTCTTCTCACCCCCACACTTCCCCATATGTGGTTTTGATTTTCCCCTCAGGGTACCTATGGGAGGTCTGGAAAACTCTTGGGAGCTTTCAAAGAATGTTAATATGTATAACACCGCATTTTTAGTTTTAAATACAACATGTAAGGATCTTTCTTTTTGAGGATAAACAAGTAAAGCTGCTAGTTAAAAACTATTGGTAAGAAAAAGTTCCCTCTTACCATAAAAAGCTTAATAACATTTAATTGTGTTTCATAGCATTTTGCACCCATAGTATTAAGCATTTACAGTTCCTTGTAAAATGTCTGGGCAATGCTGACTTTTAATTCTTCTGAGCTGGGTTTTTTTTCCTCTTCTTGATAAGAAATTTCTACCTAATGGTTCAGTGCAGCATTTGCTATTCAAACCTTGAGCATTTTGTTTGCCTCAGAGCAGAATCTGGTGCTGGTATCTGCACTGATCTTAACAAAGCCCATCTCTCTGCCTGATGCTTTCTGTGAGCACTGAGATTGCAATCACCACTGGGAGCAGAGCTTTCTGCCATAAGTAATTCTGCAGATAACGAGAATAAACATTTATAAGATCAAACTCCCCAGCTCAAGCACGAAGGCCCAGCACCTTTGGGTAGATGGTGATTTTGTGGTGGTGATCAACAGGCATTAAGTTATTGGTTATAGCTGCACTGCCTCATTTTATCCTCACTTGAAGAGTTAGCTAGGCAGTGCTTCAGATAAAGACTGTGAAATTTGATCACTGGAACTAAAATGGATGGCTTAGCTGCCTAATCTCCTCCATCCCGTTATCATCAGCTCCCAATCCCCTCCCCACACCATCTTCAAAATTGGGAAATAGCCCCAGACTTATGGGAATATGCTGCTGGCTTAAAGTAAACACTCCTCACAGACCATGTGGCCCCAACAACAGCCACAGGTGGACCTGGTGGGAGCCCCAAAGAGGGAACATTAACTTTTGGGGAGAGTATGGCACGTTTGTCTGTGGGATCAGCTTGTTAAAGTCGATGACTGATTGTCTTGATAGCAAGAGCATCTGAAAACATCTGCTAATATATTGCTAACTTGGATAATCTGCCTTTATCCCAGCAAATTGCCTCTGAAGGCTAAATCCTCGCAGATGAGGAAGAAGTTTAGCGTGAGCCAGGAGAATGAGACCTCTCTGATCACCCATCAGTGCAGCACAAATAGGGGTAGAGCAGAGCTCTGGGTGCTCTCCTGCGGTGGGGGTCAGGCTGGGTTTGGGGTTTGGTTTGCTTTCCCCCAAAAGAGACTGTTTCTCCACCAATGCAAATGAAATTAATCCATTTTGCAGGATTGGTTGTCGATGCCTTCCCTGTGGATACACTCGAGGGGAGGAAGCAAGCCCAGATGTGTTCCCTTTGTGCTGGGTTTCTCTTCACCAGAGGGGATTCTGTACCCACAGCCTCGTACACTCCTTCTGCTCCCAGAGCCAACCTCCCCGCCTGGAAATGCACACAGGATTGCTGCCCGTGTCAGTAGTGGAACTTCCTTTACCACAACCACTTAACGCGAAGAAAAAATAACAAGTTTAGTACTGACATCACGTCCCTTTGTCATCCACAGATCTTACTGAGCTTCACAAAGGGGAAAATTACCCACGTTTTCCTGATAACAATAGTAAAGTACAACTAAAACCCTGATTTAATTTGAGGTGTTTACTCCATACTGCAGGAGTACACAAACACATATCCCAGATTTTGAATGTATTAGGTGCTGAAAGTATTTTTAGGAGAAAAAAAAAAGTGCTTTCTTTTCCAAATTCCTTCAATCTCTTTGTGAGAAAAGATAACAAAGTGGGACAGAAGGCAAATGGATTGGGTTCATAATCTAAACCTCTGGAATTCCAGCAATATGGGTTTATGATTAGATTTTAACAGCTCATCTTATTGGGCACATTGATAAGGCATCCCCATCTACATCTTGTACCAATGCACTTCCAACAGATATGAGCTGCTGGTAATTAAGGCAGCTGGGATTATCTGTAATGTTATTTGTGGGGGTTTGCCAGTTTGCCACTGCTCTGCCAGCTCTGGGCTCCTGCTTCTGGCTGGGGACAATGTCTGTGCTCTGGGCAAGAGGGGAAATCTCCCAGGTGCAGCTGGAATGTTGTGGGTGGGACTGGGGACTTGGCTTTGGTCTTCACAGTGTGGCATCAGGATTGCTGTGAGTAAGGAAATGATGGCCTAATTTAATATATTGTTATTATACCTTATCTATTTCTTCTACCTCATTTCAAGTCGAGTGTCCTCTATCCAAAAAGAGAAGCCTTTCAGAGCCTGCTCTCCCCATCCCCCCTACCCAGCCAAGGACATATTTAAAACTTAAGGGCAAATGTTCCATAAAACGCTGCCCAACCCTTTGCAAATTCCCTGCATAACTCTCACATGCATCCTCTAACTTTAGTCCATCCCTACTGCAAAGTTGTAATTTGCCCTCCAGTCCTTTTCTTTCTCTCTCTCTCTTTTTTACAATCTCTGAGATGGCAATTAGCCCAAGAGATGCACTTAGAGCTTCGCTTCAATTACAGATCCCTCCTCTCAAGCGCTGCTCTATGCTAATTTAAACGTCCTTTTGCGTGAAGCATCAGTTTGAATTCTGTAATTGTTCCCTCCTTATCGGAGATTTGGCTCATGCTTTCCACCCCTGGGTGTGGTAATCATAGTCCCAAAGGCGAACTGGGGCGAGGTTTTGTTAAAGAAAGTCCCTCAGGGCAGAATCCGTAAAGCTAAAGGGAAAAAATAGCAGTATTAGAGCCGAGCATTAATGCAGCCTTTTTCTCTCCACAGGGCTGACAGAGCTTCCCAAAGAGGAGCAAACGTTGTCATCTGCATTGTAGAGGTGATGAGCTGCGGCAAGGCAGAAAGTCACATCTGATGGATCCGGACAAAGGCAGGGCTGACACGGAGCCGCAGAGGTTTGGAGTATTTGCTGCTGGAGACATCATTCCCTGTTGCTCCTGGATGATAGAAAGGGGTGATATAACTGATGTGCAAGAGTTAGCACGACCTTCCCTCCTCCGCAGGCCCTTCGGCTTTGTGGATTTGTCTGAAATACATGCAGGGGATATCTTGGGTGAAATGTTTCTCCTGCTGTGAACCTCAACTCCTCTGCCTTTGGTTTAACTCTATCAGTGCATCCCAGCCTCCCAAGGTGTCCCCTTGCCTTCCACACAGAACAGACTCAAACAACACGCTGGGAGAGAAATACCGGGCTGAGGTACCAGGTACCGAGGTACCAAATGCTCTGGAGCAGCCACCGGGAGAAGCAGCACAAGATGCCCTCGGGAATTTGGAGGAAGCAGTGCCTGCCTCCGTGCCAGCAGTCCTGCCTGGAAAATGGTGCTGGGCCTGCTGGCTGCAAAGACACAAAATTGAATATGACACTTTCCTGCTCCTCAGACTCCAAATTCCTGCTGCTGTACATTAAGCATCCCCCTCGTGAAGTTAGAGTAGCTCATAAAAGTGTGAGGCAAAAAGTCCAAACTTACGCGGGGACTGTTCCATTTTCTCTGTGTGGCCATAATGAGGTTATTTATGGTGCATGTAAGAAAGATTAAAGGTTTTCATAATAAAGGAAAGCCAGCGCTCAAGAACTGGGTGCCTCCTAACAGCACTGACTCTCAAGACAGGATAAATCACCCAAGCAACCATTAAAACTTCAAGAAGATTGCTTGTAAACCTCCAAGCAATGCCAGTAAAGCATATTCCTTGCCACAGAGCAGCCCAGATGGTGGAGCTCAGCACTTTTCAGAGCTGAGGGCTCCTCACGGTTCAACCCTCCTGTCTTTTTCCTCAGAGGGCACAGTGCCAATGAACCACTATGGAATCGATGGGATCCTTAAATGTGGGATCACAGGGACAGCAGGCTCGGGAGGAGTGGACTCCCCAGCCAGAGCCCATCTCAGAGCTGGGCTCCATTTCTGCCCTTAACAGCTCCAGGCCATTTTTCATTCTGCTGCTTCTTGGGGCTCTCCCATCATAACACAGTCTCAGAGACACATTTTCATGGGCTTCAGGAAGGTAGGAAAATATTCCAAGGCCCTTCAAGGTTCTGGTTCATTTGCATTTTAAAAAGTCAAGTCTGCCCGTTCCTTCCACTCTGAAAGACCAAGTGAAAAGTGCAATAAATCACAGTTTAATCTTGTGTGTGGCACAGCATCAGCCAGGGATCCTTCCCTGAGCCCTACACCAGAGAAAAGCCCCAAACCAAAGGTTTTTTATTGTTTCTCCTCCTCTTTTTGTTGTTTTGTCTGGTTGGGTTTTGTTTGGTTGGTTGTTTTGTTTTGTGTTGGTTTTTTCTTCCCTATTTCTATTTCAGGAAAACCTAACCCAGATTTTGAGGTGTGACCCTACTTGCTCAGGCTGTACAGAGGTAAGTCCTGAGGAAAGTGTTGTAGGAGTTAATCTGGGCCAGCACTGGCCCAAGAATAATTCCCAGAGATGGATCATGCCTGGTCCCAATTCTACAAGTGGGTTTCTCTCATGTTTCATTTCCTTTTCAAGCCTTGCTCAAGAGAAGTTACCAGATCCAATTTTCATGTTGTCTTAGTCTTGATTTAAGAGAGAGGAGTAAATTTATGAAGAGTCTTAATTCTGCAGACTGCAGGCTCCCCAAGGGGTGTTCAGTGATTTTTCTGGGGAATTCTGGTAATGGACTCAATTCCCACAAGAACAGCTTGACTGTTACAAGGGGATTTCTGGTGTTGTTACATAATAAATCACAATTCTTATGAGAAAGATAAGGAAAATCTACCAGTATTCAAACCATTGATATTTAAGCAATTGTTCAGATTTCGGGAATTACTTTTTTCCAGACAATACAAGAAAGTCTTTCTGGGACTGGAATGAAGTAAATCTCTCATAAATACATTACCACTGGTCACTTGTGTAAATCAATGGGAGTATGAGAATGACAGTCAGTGCTTCGTCATCCTGGTTCTTTCATGCAGTAATTCTAAAGTTGTGCAGGAGGAATTGTCTTATCCAGCTGAAATCCGTGGCTGTCTTTGTGCAGTGATTTTGGTGCCCACATGAACTGGGATTTAACAACAGGGGCAGATGGATCCAAAGCCTCTGTACAAAGCAGGCTGTCACAGTGTCCAAAAAAACCTTCAGACACCGCAGTCACCACAGGCTGCCTGCAGACCTGGCTTTAAATTAATAAATATTCAAGTCCCCTGAATGAAGGAATTAAGGAAAATTTAGAGGAGCTAGAAAAACACCTCTAAAAATTGGGTGATGACATCATCAAGCCAAAATCCTGCATCTTTCTGGGGAGGAAAAGTAAGAAATGTCAGTGCCAGAACTCTCCCAGGTGACTGGGGTACCAGCTCCAGCACTCGGACACGAGCACTGGGGAGGGACCCAGGGGTGCTGAGGGCCATGGGGATTGCTGGGAATTTGCCTCCCGAGCAGCTGGAGTCCAGTGGGAGCGCAGTGGTGGTGAGGAAGGGGGGAGGAGTGTCTGGGAAACCCCAGCAAACCCCACCGTGGTGCCCCTCCGGGGCTTGCAGTGCTCCAGGAAACTCGAGTCCAGCACTTGGCATCTGAGTGGGGAGAGCGTTTCCTGTCTGGAGACACCAAATTGTGCTTCGTGTACGGCCAAAGTGTATTTCCTTTGTCTGTGAGAAGGTCAAAAGCGCTAAAGCATCAGACCAAAGCAGGAGAGGTGAATTGGGAGTATAAAAACTGTGGCTAATGTGAGGCAAGTCCATGAAAATCTCATTCCCATTTATTTCTGCTCCCTTACTCCCCAGATATTTGTGTGTTGCCAGCACAGCGCCAGTATCTGATTTTTTTTTTAAAGTGTCCTCCTGAATTAACCATCCAGAATCCTCCCAGAAATGCCCATGAGATTTGAAGTTAGCCTGGAAATCTTTCAAAGGACCCCAAAGATAACTGCACTGGGTCTTCTATTGCATTTCCATTTTATGGCATCTTTTTATATTCTGCAGTAGCCTTTTCTGAATAAAAATGAGACAGCCTCTTAAGAGGCCTTTTTATTATTTGCATTTGGCAAAAACAGCCTTAATGAGCTGTTAAGAGTCATTCCCCAGCCCCATTGTTGGCGATGCATGGGAGCCTGTAAAGTGCTGAAAAGCCAAAAGACAATTTATGATCCCTGATGCTATCCCTTCCTGAGACAATTCCACAGAAAGGAAGATATCTGGGGAGTAGGAAGTCCCATTATTTAAATGCCTGAGTAACTTTTACTGGAGTCATAACTGTGGAATTTGCTATTTTCATCTCAGAGCTGCCCCCCCCCCGCGTTCCCTGCGAGAGCAGCGATGTCACTGCCTGTGCCCCGTGCTCCTTCTGATGTGCAGCGCTAGAGAACAGGGAGATGACTCAGGGAAAACTCCCCATTCACTGCCGGGACGGAATAAATAGCACCAAATTCCAAGCAGGCACCAATGAACTCAGGAAACTCCTGCTTTGCTGCTCGCTCGCTGGAGGCAGCGGTTCTGTGGTCAGCGCTGCCCACATTAGCCCGGTCCACGGGATGTGGAAAGCGTAAAGAAACTCGGATTTACTGACGTGTGGGACAGGAGGGTTGTTCAGCACCGGGGAAAACCCCAAACAAAGAGTTTCTCAGGCTGTGCAGCAGAAGGATGTGAGGTTCTGGGCACTGCTGTCCCTGGGAAAGGGCAGCAGCCAGTAAATGTCGGAGGTGTTTGCAGTGGCTGAGGGGACAATCGTGGATTTGTGAGCACGGCAGAGACCTTGGTGTTATCACTGACACCCAGACGGCCCAAGAAAAGAGCAGAGGTTGCACCATTGCATCGTCCCCTACAGTAAATGACAAAATGGCATCTCTTACCCGGCTCCTGTGTATCCATCAGCTCAGGAACTCCCTCACTGCCCGGGCTGAGGGCAGCTCTGGCTCTGGGACAGGAATTGAGGGCTATTCTGGCTGGCTGAGCACAGATGACCCGATGAGGCCTTGCACCAGTGGGACTGTTCCTGTTTTGGGAGCTGGAATCACTTTTACCCTTAATCAAAAACAAGGAAGGTAATTAAAATAATGAAAGATTTAAAAGTCTCGCTTAAGATATCATTTTTTAAACAGGAGATCTTCTCTTTTAACAAAACCAGACCTTCCCCTCCACTGTGACGTTCCCATTCCTGGCCAGATAATCCCAGCACAACTCAGGTGTGCAAAGAGCATCCTGTAGGGCCACCCAGCACCAGGCACTGGAGCATCTTTAAGAGGAGAGAAAAGTCCTTCAAATCCTTAATTAAAGCACCTGGAGAATGTGGATATTGTGACTGACCAAAAAAAACCCCAACAACCAACCAACAAACGGCTCCAAATGCTCCAAGTGCCTCTGATGAGAAAATCCCTGCCAAGGATCCATAATTCCAGGATACCTCCAGGTGCTGAGCGGGTGCCAGCTCAAAAAGAGAGCAGAAGAACCCAAAAGCTGTCCAAAAAGTGGGTTTGTGGCCAGCTCCAAGCCCCCAGTCTGAGCAGGAGGAGGCTCCTTGCCTGACATCGATATAGGAAGCATGAATGGAAAGTTTGGTGAATTTGGGGTGCAGCACCACCCCCTGCCTGGCACAGAAGGACTCTTTCCTTTCCTTCCCTCCATCCTTTAAGGGTGCTGGGAATCTGCAGTGGGGATGAAGGGAGCAGTCCCTGATTTTGGGTACCACTCTGGTACGAACAGTCCTGGGCAGGGAGAATTCAGGCCATGGTTACACTTGGCTGTTCAGCTGGTTTCCAAGGGCACACCCTGGGCTTTATTTGGATTTAACTGTATAATTTACAACCTGTTTTTTACTGAATAATCAAATGTGTAACTTGATTATGTTCCTGTTATTGTTACATGTAGTAGTCACTTTTGATCAGCTGTAACAGAACAGTGTTCAAAAATAAAGAGCTCAGTCTCACTTAAAATACCAGCACAGGTTCTACTTTTTTGTTCTGTCTCCCGGGAAGTTTGATAAATGATCTTAACTTGCAGTGATTTTTCCACTGATCTCGAATTTTTCAGCCACAATCGAATTTTTCTGTTTAAGTTTGATTTTTTTTAATTCCCCTGAAATATCAGGGTCTGACTCAGACCTCGCATCCCGAAACGAGCTGAGTGACTTTAGATTATTCCTTCTGGCCTGAACAGCAACAGAGCTGCTGTATAATTTTGTCTTGCAGTGGGGAACTGTGTGTTGCTGTTCAGTTCCAGCCCCAGCCCTTTGTGTGGAATGCAATCATCAGCAATTACCCATGTGCCCGGCATTTTGTCACAGTTCCTTACAGCTCACAGCTCACACGGGGAACGCTCCCATGCGGGGCTGGTGGAAGTGCCTGTGAGAAGGGTGACAATAAAGTGATGCAAGCCCACAGCAGCTGGATTCTTGGCACTTCACTTGGCTTCTGATTCTTTAAAATGTTCTTTCCTTCGGGAATTTTATTTGCATGGAAACACAGCACAATAATTTGACGACTGCTCACCCTCATGATGTGCAGAGAAACAAAGCAGCTTTACAGTGAACTAAGCAATCAGTTATATTTATTTTTTTTTTTTTTTTTTTTTTCTCTGAAATCACACCTCTTTCGCTTTCTTTCCTCTGCTGTGACTTACAAAAGTGACTTACAGTGCAGCTGGGCTATGCAGTAAAACGAGGAACTCAGAGGTGGTAAAAGAAAAGGATTATTCTTCTGTTAACTCGGGGAACAAAGCTTCCCAATAAAAGTCGTGTTCTGCCATGCACTGAGTGCTTTTGTGCCGTTCATAGCACAAATCATACTGTTCCCAGTGCTCATCCCCAGCAGTATTCTTTAATGCTTAACTCTGTGACCTCACAAAAATAATTGGTGTGAAGCAAATTTACTCAGCCCTCCGCCTTTATTTGCAGACTGAATGGCTGGGAGAATTGTGCATATTGTTTATGGAAATGAAGAGGGAGAAAGGGAACCAGAACGTTTGTCCCCAGCCGCAGACAGGCCCGTGCCCAGGAGGAAGGCAGGGGCTGGGCACGGTGTCCCTGCCTGCCATGGGGACACTCAATGGGAGATGCTGAGGGACCGGTACAGCTGCAGATCAGCCACTGTGAAAATCCAGCCCAGAATCCCTGCCTGCCATGGGGACACTCAATGGGAGATGCTGAGGGACCGGTACAGCTGCAGATCAGCCACTGTGAAAATCCAGCCCAGAATCCCTGCCTGCCATGGGGACACTCAATGGGAGATGCTGAGGGACCAATACAGCTGCAGATCAGCCACTGCGAAAATCCAGCCCAGCTGCTGCCATTTAAAACAGCTAACGACGTTTCCAGCCTTGTTCTCAAGTTAGAATTTCAGCTTTAACTGCGAGCTTTGACTAATTATTATCCCCCAGATGAGAGTCGTGATGATTTATGAGCAGCTTTACGAGAGAGTGGATCAGCCCGGTTCTCCCTTTTCTGTAGAAAAAGTCCCGTTTGAAGCTTTGGGAGTTCCTGGCATGGCCCGGGCTCCGGTGCCAGGCTCCAGCTCTGCCTCCAGCCTGGCCCAGCAGAGCATCCCAGTGCCGGCAGCTCCCCGGGAGGGAGGCAGAGCAGGGTGCAGAGGAGCAGACCCGCACATTTATAGGGATACACATGTAAATGCCTGGCCCAGCAGAGCATCCCAGTGCCGCCAGTTCCCCGGGAGGGAGGCAGGGCAGGCTGCGGAGGAGCAGACCCGCACATTTATAGGGATACACACGTAAATTCCCCGCCGAGGAAGAGCAGGGTGCGGAGGAGCAGACCCGCACATTTATAGGGATACACACGTAAATTCCCCGCCGAAGAAGAGCAGGCTGCGGAGGAGCAGACCCGCACATTTATAGGGATACACACGTAAATTCCCCGCCGAAGAAGAGCAGGCTGCGGAGGAGCAGACCCGCACATTTATAGGGATACACACGTAAATTCCCCGCCGAAGAAGAGCAGGCTGCGGAGGAGCAGACCCGCACATTTATAGGGATACACACGTAAATTCCCCGCCGAAGAAGAGCAGGCTGCGGAGGAGCAGACCCGCACATTTATAGGGATACACACGTAAATTCCCCGCCGAAGAAGAGCAGGCTGCGGAGGAGCAGACCCGCACATTTATAGGGATACACACGTAAATTCCCCGCCGAAGAAGAGCAGGCTGCGGAGGAGCAGACCCGCACATTTATAGGGATACACACGTAAATTCCCCGCCGAAGAAGAGCAGGCTGCGGAGGAGCAGACCCGCACATTTATAGGGATACACACGTAAATTCCCCGCCGAAGAAGAGCAGGCTGCGGAGGAGCAGACCCGCACATTTATAGGGATACACACGTAAATTCCCCGCCGAAGAAGAGCAGGCTGCGGAGGAGCAGACCCGCACATTTATAGGGATACACACGTAAATTCCCCGCCGAGGAAGAGCAGGGTGCGGAGGAGCAGACCCGCACATTTATAGGGATAC
>VXAD01010755.1:80205-126526 GCA_013399195.1 Dicrurus megarhynchus | reverse complement strand
TGCGGAGGAGCAGACCCGCACATTTATAGGGATACAGACGTAAATTCCCCGCCGAGGAAGAGCAGGCTGCGGAGGAGCAGACCCGCACATTTATAGGGATACCCATGTAAATTCCCCGCCGAGGAAAACCCCAAGGCCCGGGTTTGAAGCGGGGTGAGGGACGGAACAGAACCGCGGTGCTTGATGTGCATGTGATCCAAGCGGAGCACAAAAGCCGCTTACCGAGCAGCTTGCAGAGATTAGCTAACAAGAACCGAGCCATTCTTTTCAGGAGCCGTTATTAGCATATTTTTCATCAATACTATACTTAACAGCTACTACATAGCAGGAAGTGGTATTTAACCTCTTGTTCCAATGTAACGAGATTACTCGGGATGGTTATGTTACATGCCATTCATAAAGCCCCTCCTGGGTCCAGTTAATTAGATTCACTGGTCGCCAGCGTGAACTGGGAGCAAACGCACCAAAGTGTATTCGGAATATTGAAATTTTAAGCTCGGTTTGTCTTTAAGGCTGCACTGAGAGCGATGTAAAAGTCGATGTTGACGGATAAGGGGTGTCATTAGAATATTCTGGCAGCTTCTGATGAACATGGGGGTTTAACCACTTAAATGCCCACAGTTTAAAGGACAGCTCATTCTCAAAGCTGAAGTTCTTTGAAATAGATGAACATCACCTGACTTTTTGAGGCACAACCAGGTGAAACTACTTTTTCCTTTATTTGGATGTAAAGCTCTGAGCCAGAGGGGGTTCTGCTGCTATAAAACTTTTGCCTTTCAGTGAATTCAGGCTTGGTTTGGAAAATGACAGGAGTAGAGTTTGGAATAAAACTATAATGCAGGTGAGCCTTATGGGATATTGTGTTTCTATTTTAAACAAGTCCCTGATCCAAATAGTTTCCTTTTTTATTTTTTTTTTCCCTAAAGAGTTTGTGGGTTGCAAGATGGGTACCAGGAATGGTTTTGTTATTTGAAGGATGCAACATTAATTAATAAAAAATAATGTGAAAGAAAAAAACTTGCAACAGCTGAATTTAGTTCAGCGGAGAGTTACAGCATCATCTCCCTCTTGTAGAAACTGGTTTGTTCTTCTACAAAAAATCTTTCAAAATAATTAAAGTAGCCTCCTTTTCCATCTTCTGTAAAAACACGGGTTTACATCTGTGTAAAAGAAAGGCATAAATAAAGAAACTAATTAAATTCAGCCATTTAGCTTAACAATGCAGCTGTTTTGCTGCTCGGCCGTAGTGCTACATGCAGCAGATTTTGTGCAGCAGCACAAAAGAGACACTTTGGATTTTTCCCCCCCCCTTCCACCCACCTTCCTAAGACTCATCAGCACAGCCCTGAGCCTCTGCATTGTTTTTAAGCCAAAGAAAAATCTCCAAGTGAACAGTGACAATGGGTTTTAATGCCCAAGATTAAAATTAACAAATCAGGAAAAATTCGAGTTGGGATTTTTCCCCCCCTCTATGCTGCTGCTTCAGAGAAAGTCTTTAAACCCTTTTGTTTGTGCATCTCCAAGCTGCAAAGTTAATTTAAAGGGGCACTGCCAAGGTAAGAAGCTCAGCATTTGATTTGACTGGCTGTGCATGTTCCCTAATAACTGCTTGGAAAGTCTGCACAGTTCTACATCTTTTTATCTTGAGGGAGGGAAAAAAAATATTCCTCCAGGGCAATATATCAAAACTGCAGGTCTGACTTCACGGGCAGTCCTGCAAAATGTGCCCAGTGTTTGTACATAACAGAGGAAAAACATTTTTGAATGAAAACCAACTTCCTTTGTCAGGTTCCCAAAGGCATGAGTTTCGTTTACCAAGAACAAGAAGGTGACTGGGGAGGAGGATTCTCTAAGTGCTGTGCAAAAATGGAATTTAAAACCACACCAGCACAGCAAGGATTTGTCAGTGGATTAGGGGATGCTTTTTAGTATTCAAATAACTTCTAAAAAGCAGCCTCAAAGTTATTTCCTTCATTTTGCTCTGAAGATATCACGTATTTACCCATGACTTAGACTTACAGCCAAATCCCAGGGAATTATTCCTGCGAAGCACAGAACGTGGAGCCCCTGGGCTGGATTTTCTGTGTTCCTTACAGCTGCTGGTGGATGTTCCTCGGGAATTCCGGTGTGTGAGGGTCTGGGCTGGCTCCAGCAGAATCCATCACCACTTTCTCCTGGCGTGTGTTCAGGTGAGCTGCGGTTCCTGGTGGGAGCTGTCCAGCAAGGGCTGCACGGAGCAGTTCTGCACCACCAGCTGCAGATCCTGGGATGCTCTGAGAGCCCTCAAAATGCTGCTCTGCGGGTTTGTACCCGGAAAAATCCAGGAGCTGGGTGTTTTCACCTCCTGGGAATTGTGCAGAGCCGCACAATTAAACTCAAGACCAAACCACAGCACATCTGCTGCACTCACCGTGTAAAAAGAAGGGGTAACCACATATGAGGGACCCATTTTTTGGCTGTCATTCAGCAAAGGATGAACTCATGTACCAAAACTTAAATAAATTAAATGCACACATTCTCCTGGGATTGCTGAAATGCCTAAAGTTGGGTACAAGCATAAGCAGTTTGTTGAATCAGGACCTAAAATGGCACCTTTGCTCATAGAAATGACACCTTAAAGCTCATTTTGGAGCATTGTGGTAAAATAAATCTTTATCTTAGTATTAACATAAACCAATATTATTGGTGCCTTTCCTGTAGCAATTCATTGAAAGAGAAATGCTGTACAATTGCAGCTGACCTTGCTTCTTGATCAACCTGGTAATTAATAGGAATAGAGCAAAAGCCCTGTATTTCTGAGTGCTGATCAGGCAGCAAAGGCACTCCAAACATCTGAAGAAAAAACAGTTTGTTAATTGCTGTCTAGACAGTTTATTGCTGCAATAAGATCAAAACACAGAATACTGAGGTTTGTGGTATGAATCATGCAGACTAAACAATTGTTTTATTGCATTTACAGAGCACTTGATTTATAATGCAGTCAGCTCGGTAATAAAATTCCTCCATTGTATATCCTGAATAATTTCACCTCGTTTCACATCTCCCTGCTTTAATTCTATATCGAGATGTTTTAAAAATGTCTGGATGGAGAGGGGATTACTGCCATGTGTATATAAAGTTACTTATCTCGGGTCTCTGTGGTATCATCACAGGCATCCCGTGTTCATCCAGCCCTCCCTGGATCAGCTGTGGGATTGGGGATGCACTGAGCAGATTTATGGGGCTGCAGCCCCGGTGAGGGCACTGCAGGGAAAGTCAGGCTGGCCCATGGCAGGAGGTTTCATCCCTCTCCACCTTCAGCCAAAAGGGATCAATCAGGCAAGTGGCTTTTCCCCTTTTTTTTAAACTTTATTACTCTACAAAACTTTACTAAGAAGGAAGATTTATCTGTCTGATTCTGTGGGTATCTCCGGGGTGAAGGGGAGCTCTTTTGGAAAGCAAGAAATTTTTGGGATGATGGAAATTCCTGTTTATTAAGCGCTGAGCTGGACTAAGGGAATAATTGCATGAATTGAGTCTCTGCAAAGTGCCAGCTTTCCCTGGGAGCATCACACGATGTTGCCGTGTTTTGGATAAGACATCTTTGTATTATTTTCGTTTCCTAGCTTTGACAAATTATAATTATCCCAAAACCCCTGAAGACCAAAGAAATAACAGATGAGATTGTAGTTCTGGAGCAAAATCAAACCAGAGACCTAAATCTGGAGAATCCCAACTCCACAAACGCTGCCATTCTCCTCCCCCTGCGTGGACAGTGTCTGTCTCATGGCTGATCCTGCAGGTCTGTGTCCCTGGAGAGCAGCAGTCTCGAGTGAGGAAGCTGATGCACTCTTGAAAAAGAGCCAGAGGTTCTTGAAAACCCAAACTCAGGCTCCCAACCCAGCGAAGAAGAGAAAGATGCTCAGGTAAATGCAACGTTCCCTGGAATCCCCCTCCCCAGAATCTCTTCTTTCTTCTCCAAGTGACAGAGACACAAGCACAAGCAGAGAAGGATAAAGTGCCTTTTGAAAGAGCTGGTTTATTTTATAAAGTAGTAACAATCCTAGACAAAATCAGATACTAAACCCAGCGTGACAGGGCAGGGCTCCACAGGCAAACAGGCTTCCAGCAGCACAGATCGATGCCTTGCGACCAGAGGGATGCTGCAAAGAGAACCTGAGATGTAAACAGAATTCAGCAATCTTGCCAGCAATCCAGGAACTGGCTGGTCATTTAGACCTAGAGATTTTCATTAATAGAATTGTAAAGTAAATCCATAACATTGATGTCGATAATGCAGAACTGTAGTTTTACAGTTTTGAATGTCCAGATAAATTATTTGGTCACTTTCTAACAAAAGTGAGAATCTGTTGCTGCCTGAGAGGATTTGACACTAAATTTGGTGGTAAAAATAGCAGAAAAATACTCTGTTTAGAGCCCAACTTCTATGCAGG
This sequence comes from Dicrurus megarhynchus, assembly GCA_013399195.1. Lineage (NCBI taxonomy): Eukaryota > Metazoa > Chordata > Aves > Passeriformes > Dicruridae > Dicrurus > Dicrurus megarhynchus. The sequence goes on along the minus strand of VXAD01010755.1, from coordinate 122,093 downwards.
TGGAGTAAATATCTCTAGAAAGGGAGGTGTGATTTTGTGTGTCAGGACACTGGCCCACATGGCTCCAGCTGCCAGAGCTTTTTGGTACAAATTCAGGCAATTTTCTGCTCAGGACGTGCAGTGCCTGCTGTGCAGCAGGACGTCGGTCACCAGCACGTGGGGCAGAGCTGGTGGCACCATCCCTGCACGTGTGGGTGCCCAGGATGCTCCAGAGTCCCCCCTCTGCTGCAGAGCACCTGGGCCACCTCCTGCCCTCCCCACTATGAAGGGCCAGAAGGCTCTGACAAGAGTCAGGGTATTCATGTGAAGAATTTTGGGAGAAAAACATGAGAATTTGTTTTGCCCACTTTTCAGCCTAATTTTGATGTACTGCTCCCTGATGGCCTTGAGTTGTTATTGTTATTGTTATTATTGTTGTAATTATTATTATTATTATTGTTATTATTATTATTATTGTTATTGTTATTATTATTATTCCAGAGAATGACTCCAGAGTGTGAACCCGGGCAGGAGGGTGGCACAGACAATGTGCCCTCTGCTCCAAAGCTGTCCTCGGGACAACAGAGCACAGGAATTTATGGTGGGGAAAGAGAGCAAGGGGAGGATTCTGTGTGGGGAAAGGCACCGAAATGTTGTAGAGAGGGTGAGCTACAACTGTAGGTGCTGGAAGGCGTTGCAGACAGCCCCGGGGTGTGACAGGCAGCGTGTGACAGTCCCTGCCCCTCTGGCAGGGCACCCTCTCCCCCATCAGCCCAGCACAAGCTGTTCCAAGCTCAAGGGCTCGGGGGCAGTCAGCCCTCGGTGCTTTCTTTCACGTGCCTTTAAACGCTGTGAGAAGCATTTCTGTCGTTTATTGCTGCTCAATAAAGTTTTATCTCGTGGAAGTCGTGATTTATTTACTCCATCTTGCAGAACAGACATGTGCTCTCTCCCACATCAGCACCCCTTTACCAGATTCATAAAACGTGTTAACAATTCATTTAAAATTCATATGCAAGGCAAGCGCAGCTCCCTGCCAGGGCTGCAGCAGGCAGGGGAAGGCAGCACGGGCCCTGGCGTGTGGCACACGCTGTCAGGGGTGCCCCAGTGAGCTCTGAGACTGCTGCCCTGTCCAGCCAGCCAAACAGCATCTTCACCTTTCCCACCTAGCACTGAGCTTCTGCTGATTTACCCCCCTCAGCCACCAGGAAAACCCAGATTGGGAGAGTGGTAGGTTTAGAGAGTGACTGGTCAAGAGTTTATCTGCAGCCTTTCAGTTTCTGCCCTGCCTGTTTAACAGGGCTTTCACCTGCCTTTCACAGAGCCTTTTGCTGCTCTGTGTGGGGGTTAGGAGCACAAAGGTGAGGTGAGAATCGAAATGAGATTTTTTTATCCTTCTGTGCCCCTGCGGGAAAATCATCTTTGCCTGTAGCTCTTCCAGCAGTCCTTCTGAAAGGTGTGGCTTCAGTGACCTTTCAGTGAGGGCTGTGGAATCTCCCTGGTTGTTCCCTTTCCCCGTGTTTTTGGCGTTACTGCCCTGTGCCTGCTCACAGCTCTGCTGTTCTCATTTTCCAGCCCCAAAGGACCCTGGCTCTGAACCTGACCCAGGAACATCCCACCCCAGGCTCCTCTCAGGGAGATGCCCCACTCCGAACCTTGGCCAGGCAAAGAACACTCATGGGAACAGGAGCTCAGGCTGCCTTCCTTATCCTCTGCTATCTCATGGTATTTGCATAATTCCCAGCCTAAGGAGATGTGAAGGATCTGGGATATCTCTGCAGTTTGCTTGCTCCCTTCTATCCCAATTCTATCTGGGAAAGACAGCCTGGCGTTTGTGAATTCCAGAGCAAAAATTATTGGCAATTTTGTGCTGCCCTAAATAAGAACACTAAAATTTTGGGGTGTGGACAGGTCCCAGGCGTGTGCTGCAGGCACCAACTGTCCTTCAAAAGAGCACCCAGCTGGGTGTGCATTCCTCACCACGTTGCTACACACATTTGTGCAATATTTGGCTTATTTGTGCAACATAATTAATGAAATGTCTCATTGGCACCAGCATCCCTGGGGACCCAAAAGCAAATGGGGGCCTTTGAAGCCTGAGAGGGTCTTAAAAGCAGAAAATATTTACCACAAGTTTATTAAACCAAGCTTTACCGGTAATAAATTAGCAGCCTGTAGACAGGCCCTTATCTTGGAAAGCTGGCACGGATCTATTAGAAAAATACAGCAACAATTTACAGTGTCCACAGCAGCTTCCAATCCCTCATTCACAGGCTGCTGGTGCACTTGGCTACCAGAAGCCCCAAGTTTGGGGGGTGAGACGTCCCTTCCCAGGGCAGCTCCTCTGCAGAAAACAGCCATGAGCCAGAGGACTCCTGTCCATGCACAGTTCTCAGAAATCCCTGAAAGATGCCAAGCCTTACAACCCCCTCGTGTCATTCCTTTTCCCGCAGCCACTGATCCATGACTGGAAGTATTTTAAAGACATTGACCCAGAGTCTCAGTAATTGAGCTGGGGGTGGCTGCTAATGTCCATTCTGCCTCTCCATCTGCAGCTCAGGTTATGTGATCTCACGGTGCTGTTTCAAACCCACAAACCACTGGGGGATGTTTGCGGATTTGCACATCCCTCACACTGCCCCATTGTATGGTAAATTATATTGGAGCCTCTCCTGAGCTGCTGAACAAAAGCCCATTGTCTGAGGGTGTTATACACCCCACGGGCTCTGCCCAGGACCTACACTTGGAGCATCAAAGTGGGGTGAGTTCACATGAGAACTGCTTTCTACTGTTTCTCTTTGGGTTTTTAATGGCATTTGTGCAGGTGCACAGCTTTAAAAAGGGATTTTCTTCTCAGTCTACAGAGTTGGTCCAAATTTCAGCTGGAGCAAGAGCTGTTCACAGCAATGTTTGATTTTTAACAGTGATCTCAAAATTTTGTCGCATCACCAAGTTTTGCTCAGTTTTATTTAATAATGGTTTTTGAGTATCTTTCCATTAAATAGGTTCCCTAGGTGGGGGCAGTTTGTGCAGTCCAGCCAGTGCTAAATCAAGTCCAAGGCAGTTGAGGATGTGTGCAGCTATTAATAAGTTAATCTTCTCAGTGCAAATGCTGTCTTAGTTAATAACCAATTATGTTTAATTGCAGTATCAAGCCTTATGTGCCATCCCCATCCTGGTAACTGCTCAAAAGGCCCAAAACCTCTGGACTGTGGCCATGGCTTCATGGCAGCAAGGGCTCAGAGCATTCTTGCCCCAACAGCCTTTCCCAGCCTCCATCCCCTGATTTTGTTTGTGTTTTTAAGCTGGATCAGTTCCCTGGAGTGGGTGACAGATTCCAGAACAAGGTGGAAGGACTTTGGTGCATGAAAGAGGCAGCGTGGAGGGAATCCTGGATTCTTGGAAACCACAGTCGTGTCCAACCCCACGGTAACAGGAATCTGCAGCTAACCTCGGTTATGGCCCCAACCTGCAGCTGATGTCTGTTCCCACGGGAGAATCCCTTCCCAGCAGGGTTGTGCACAGGGCTGATACTCTGTCTTCCTAATTCCTGGAGGGCTGAAGCTTATTTGTACATCAAACAAGGCCCAGTTGGAGCCTACCACGCAGAATGGCCCCCCTAATATAACTCAGCTGTGTGTGTATTTCATTGTAAAGAAAATACAGCCATGACTTGTGCCAGGTTCCCTCATCAGAGGCCACGACATCAGTGCTGAATGCTCATTTGACTTCTGTGTGTTAAAAGAGGTGCACTGGGCTGGATTCTGGATAAATGCAAAATTATTCAGAATCATCTGAAAAATTTGGAGTTACAGGCACAGGGGATCTGAGTCAAGCCACTTGTTCTAGTTTGTCACCCAAACACTAACCCTCTATAAATCATTAATTTCCAGACTGTTTATTATCCAGGGGAAGTAACAAAACAGGAGTATCACATAACACATCCTAAGAATGCCTTGTTCATTTTAAGAGCAAATAAAACTAAATAGCACCAAGTTGTTACTGATGCAGCCTACGAGGCCAAGCAGAACACAAAAAGGGGCCTTGATCAGAGAGGGGCCACAAAATAAACAGGGGAATGGGCAAAAAAAAGAAGGGAAAAAAGCGTTTGGACAAGAGTGAGCACACGCAGACATCTTCACGTAGATATTCTTTGTTTGCTGTCACGGGGAAATTGCCTCAGCTCGTTCCTGGTGGGGCTTTTGGAGCAGCAATGGTTTCCACAGCTGCTGCTGCCCCCAGCCTCCTTTCTCACAGGAATAATGTAGCACCTATCCCCAGGCAGAGAACAGAGCAGAGCCTCCCTCTCAAAAAATAATCATCACAATTAATTACTCCGTCAAGAAAGCAAACTTTGGGGTGTTTGGTCAGCAGGGCCCTTCTCTAATGGGTTTGTCATGTGTCACCAGGAGCTGCTTGTGAGGGGCAGGGACATAAATTCCCAGCTGAAGATGAGGAGTGATGTTTACCTGAGCCATAACTTCACTGAAGTTCACCTTCCTGAGCAGCTCCAGGGGTGCAGAGCGGACCCTGCCACGGGGAGAGGATGCTCCAGCACCCAGACCCTGCTGAGGCACAGAGATCCACCTTGTCCCAAAATGTCACCACAGAGGTGCAAGCAGGAACGTGAAAGTTAGATAAATGAGGTGGGAATTCTAATTTATTTTGTGGCCTTTCAGGGGATAGTGCTGACAGCTGGGAAATGCAGATATCCTGGCAGCTCTGCTAATACAGCACAGCCGGGCTCCGAGCTGCCCCAGTCCTGCTGAACCTCCCCAGCCTGACTTTTTGTCAATTTAGCTTAAATGCCTTCCAACTTTCCCTAGTAAAAAGTCCTTTTCTGGGCAATATTTCAGAGTTTATATTGAGCTGGGTGTTCTTACTGGTCACACTTGTCAGGAAGGTATTGTGCTTCTAAAAGTGATGTAAGCAAAACTGTAATCCAGGCCTCACACGTTATTTTGCTCCATATGTTATTTATTTTAATCTCTTGTGGTCCCAAAATACTATATATTTACAGCTGCCCTTTAAAGTTATTGTTAGCTACAAAATATTAGAAACATAGTTTCATCTATAAAAGGTGTAATTAAATTAATCTTTACCATGCTTTTCTTTACCTCACACAGGAAGCATTTTAGTCTGATGAATACCATGGACATATAATTAGTACTTTATACCATAAACTAGATTATAACTTACACTGTCCACCCTGGCTCCAAAAATCCTTGCAGATTTTAATTCAATTGCTGCCCTTTATCTGGATGAAAGCATTTGAATTCAATTATTGGTTTGATTATTCAGGGCGGATTTGTGCCTTTGTATGGGTTAGATGTGGTGGTAGTTTTAAACACAGGTTTAGTGGAAGTCTCAAATTAGGCACTTGCATCTATATTTAGGCAACTACCAGAGTTTAAATGCTGAACATCTGATTTTTCTAGCTGAGGTTTGCCCAAGTTGGGGTTTAATGGGAATCAAGGCTGCTCAATGAAAGTAAAGGGAAACTAATTCTGAGGTGTGTCTGAATTCCAGTGGGAATGGGGCACCTGAAATGCTCAGACTCTTTTGAAAGCCCCCTTACATGCCTAACTGTACCCTCAGTGCCTAAATCCCTTTCAAAATCCAGCAGGACACTTTGGAGAAGTGTTTGCCAGCAAACCCAAGAAAATCTCCTCGTTCTCTGTGATTTGTCCTTCCCATGCCTGAGAAACTTTCAGATATTTTCAACAGAGACACCCCTCGAGGTAGATCTGCCCTGTTGTATTTTAGCTGAAGGTTGAGTCGGATATGGTTGCAGTTTAAAGACATTTTAACCACGGGGCTGTGGATAAGCCAGGATCTGCTGGTTTGAGGTGTCTCTCACAGATGGAGCTGGCTGGGGTTGAACCTGCAGGTCCTGGGGCTCCGTGGGACGGAGCAGAGCCAGGCCATTTATCCTCCTCCTGCAGAGCCAGGCCTGTGTTTATACCAGCTTGTTTAGCTTACTCCTAATGCACATCCTAGGGCCCACCTCTCACACACAGCCCAAGACATGTTTATGAAAATTCTTTATAAGCAAAATATTTTACTTGCATTGAGCAAGTTCAGATACAGAACAGCCTCAGCACCACAGGCTGGTTCAACATCCTCCCCCTGCATCTTTTATTTAAGAATTCAGCCTTCAGCCCACCCACATCACCACAGCAAGACCCAAGAACTGGAACACGTGGCCAGTCTGGTGCTGGTTTTGCTAACATGTTTGCAAGCAGTCATTATGAGCCAGAAGACTGAACGCCCCATGGAGCTTCAAAGGTGAGTTGTCAGCTGGAGCAGAGCAGCTGGGATTTGGATTCGGGTTTGGGGTTTAATTCTTTAAATGTTCTTCAGAGCAGGTAGCAGGTAGTACATCCCTTTACAAAGTGTATTCCTGAGCTGTGATCCTCCTCTGTCAGCTAACTGGGAATCTGTTCCATCCAATGGGCTCCAATCAATGGCAGCATTGAGCTGCCTGAGCATCAACACCTGCCTTGATCTCAAAGAGATCTTGGCTTTTACAGAGCCCACTGACTCCCTTTGTGGGTGCTCAGCACTTCTGAAAATCAGGCAAGAAGCTTTTAAAGATTAAACAAGAGCCTGACTCCAGCAGGAAGTAAAATCATTTAAAATTTGCAGAGAGACACATAAAAAGGGGACATGACATTCAAGAGATATTTTATTCTATTAGATGGCAAATTCAGAGGAAATGCTTTCTCAGGGAAGTGATTTGTTGAACTGTGGGACTCATGGCCACCCGGACAAGGATTTTAAAAGTTTCATGCCCAGACTGGATGACAGAACTGTCTTTGTTTAACTGGTGTTGCTAATGGCATTTCTGCAAGGCTTGTTTAACCTCGGGCTTCAGAGTCTAACCTATATTCTGATTTTCAGCTCAACACAGACCCTGAGGTGGTGGCTGATTATCTCGCTGGTCTTTGACACCACCTTCCCTGAGCATCAAACGGTATCAAAGCTCACTCCTGAATGGGACAGGCACCTTCCCCTCCTCCTGGTTTGTTATTTCTGTCCCACGCAGTCATTTCTGTTGTCCTAAGATCAAGTTTTGGTGCTCAGACCCTGCAGGAAAGGTGCAAATGTCCCTCAGAGAGATTCTGCCTCTAGAAGATAGAGGTGATGAGCTCTAAAGCCCAGCAATAACCAGCAGCTCAGATAAGTTTCCCTCTCTGGGTGCTGGTTTGTACCACCCACACTCTGACTCCACACACACCTGATCCCTCGTGCCCTAATTTCGGCTTCATCAGGATTCAGGTGGGCACCACTGAACTGCTGCACTCAGCCTTCTCCTGCATTATTTATGTTAATTCTTTCCTGAGGGGAAGAAAAGGAAAAAATATTTACCATGCTTTTTAAACTCATAAATATAATGAATCAAAGGCAATTTGGCAAATCTGTTTTATGGCTGCAGGCCCACAGTGGATCTGCCCACTGAGTTAAACTCAGTCTTGCTGAGGCATCTTTCTACCTCGAGGAATCTGTCACTGGGAGCCCATCGATCACGGGGACAGCCCATCCTTCCCCAGCACCAGAACGTTTCACTTTATTCACCCATTCCCTCACTTCCTGCCATCCATCTCCCTCAACGTTTCTTTTCCTTATTCCTGATACCTTTCCCAAGTTGTAGCTCCACAATCCATTTACCTGCTGTGATCATCAGACTAAAACCAGAAAGAGACTGGAGCTCAAATTCCCAGCAGGCTGAAATCTGATTTCCTGCCTGTTTTATTCACCTATCATTGACAGTATCTGGAAAACTGAATATGCACTGGGTTTAGATGAATAAATTCCACATAAGAGAGAGATGAACACACCATTTTTCCTCACAGGTATTCAGAAGAAAAAATCCCAACAAAACTCACACATACATGCTCACACTCAGGCATTAGCTTAAATTATCCCAAAAGCTCGAAAATTACCTTAAAGTCATCTGAGACTTTAATATATATAAATAAATGTATATATACACACACTGAGTTCATATATAAATACTGGAAATATCTATATGCTGGAGATATATATCTATATATATAGGATATATATACTGGAAATGTTCTGTTTACCTTCTGAGGGTGTATGACCTTAGGATGAACCCCACCAAGACCCCACATTTTCAAGCTTTTCTTTATTATCCCATATTTTAAGATTACTTCAGAGATCTACAGAAGAAAGGCTTCTCTTACAAGCATTTGTTTCTCTAGGAACTTCAGTTCTAAATGAAACCTCAAATATCGTGGGAGCTGGAAACACGAAACCAAACAGTTTGTATCGAGAAACTGCTCGACATGAGCAGTGAGGGCTCTGAATAGTCCTCATTCATTTTCAGAATTACCATCAGCTGGCTCTGTAATAGTAGATCCCCAAAATGATGGAAGTTTGCAAAAACATCCCCTCACATGGTGAATTAAAACCTTTTTTCCTTGTTTTTTGCACACACGTGGATGGAACTTCCATCATATTTCACAGAAAACAAAATTACATGTGAGGTTTGGTTTACATGTGAGGTTTGATTGCCAGAGTTCAAGGATCACCTGCACAACACTCTCAGGAGGGTTTGTTGGGGTGTCTGCAGGGCCAGGAGCTGGACTTGGTGATCCTTGTGGGTCCCTTCCAACCCAGGAGATTCTGTGGTTCTATGAAATAAAATCAGTTTTTCTCGAATAAATGTTGAAAGCAGAGGGGAGCTGGTGGTGTTCCCCAGCAGCCACTGCTGAGCAGCACATCCACCAGCACATCCCAGCAGGGCTCCGGCTCTGCTGGGGAACGGGCCGGCCTTTGGGGGATGGAGCTGGGAGACAGTGCTGTTCTCTGGCTGTGGAACAACGGAAGAGCTGGCCATCCCACTCCTCAGGGTTTAGCAAGACTGAAAAGGTGAATTTATGGATTGCTTTGCCCCTTCCCTCCTGTATAGCAGTGACATTCCCTGGCCAGGCTGGGAGCTGGTAAAGCAGCACCTTCAGGGAGCAAATCCATTGCAGGGGAGGCTGCAACACCCCCTTGGGACAAAAACCCAGAGTTTGTGCCGTGACAGGATCAAGCCTTGCCCTGTTAACGTGGAATCCCAAGGTCTCCCTAAGTTCTTTCTCTACATCGAGCCTTGTTTTGGTGTCACTGCTCCTGCTTTACTCTGTAGACACCTCAGTATTGGAAAAGCTGCTTAACCTTGGGGAACATCCCCAGTGCTTCACTGCAAAGCAGGGAGCAGAGCATTTTATGAGAGTTATGCTCTGTTGTACAGTCCACGGGGGAGGTAAATCCAGCCTGGCCCAGGAAATGCATCCCGGGGTACTCCAGGATTCCTCGCAGGGCTGTTTGTTTGTGTGCGGCTGCCCCGGGCTATTCCAGCAGAATTCCTCGTGCTGAAGCAGCTCCATTCATCCAGGCAGGGCTGGAATAAGCCCAGCCAGGCCATGGGCAGCTCGGAGCTGCAGAGGCAACCCCTGCCCGCTCTGAATTCAGTTTGCTTCATGCACCACCCTGCTCCTGCTGTTAAAAACAGAGCCAGACAAAGCTGCAGGGAGAAATCCCCGTGGTTCAGATCTACACCATGCATCCAGCAGACTTCCCCCCTTCTCCGGAAGAGTTACAAAATGCATTAATTGAGCTTCAGGGTGGTTGATAATTACATAATTGCAGACTAATTTCCCCTTTCCTAGAGGTGAAGTTACATTGGTGGCAAAAAGACCTGCACGGTCTTTTCAAAAGCAGAAATGCTCCTGCACAAACCAGAGCTGATCCTGCCTTGGAGGGAGCTGGGCTGAGCCCTGGGTGGGCAGGGATGGGGCTGGTGGGCTCCAGCCCCACGTGCAGACCCCTCTCCTCCCTGGAGGGACCCACACTCCCTTTTTGTGGCTGTGGGCTGAGGAAATGACCCAGCTGAGCCTGCAATTTTTTTTTTTTTTTCCTGGGTTCTTTTTCAGCCAGTGCAGCATAAACAGAACAAAAGAGAGGTGGGAGCACAGGCTGCTTTGGCCATGGTGCTGTTTAGTGCTGGTACTCCAACGTCTCCGAGCTAAACCGGGAGCCTTTGGCTCTGTGCACACAAACCCCTGTCCAAAGCCTTGCTGCGCCCGTCCTCTCTCTCCCCATCGCTGGCTGGAAGCAGGAATTTTGGCTCATCCCAACCTGTAACTTCACATCAGGGCTCCTGGCTGGGCCCCTTGGGCTTTGCCATGTTCTGGTTTACCAGCCCTGAGCCCACTGAGGGCCCAGAATAATCAGCAGGGGCAGACTGGGGGCGAGGGGCTGCTCCCCGGGTATTGGCAGCGGTGATCCCATTTCTGCCAGAGGCATTAGCACCCAAATTTCGGGCTCTTCAGCCTCGACTTCACCATTTCTCGCTCTGGGTTCGGACAAGGACTCTCTTTAAAGCCAGAACCAGCAGTGGGTGTTTTGTAGGGGGTGATGAGGGTGTCCCAGCCCGAGTTCTTTCATTGCATCCCCCGCAGGTAACACCCTGCACCTCACTCAGCTCTTTCAGCCCCAGGCAATGGCTTTATGCTGCCTGTGACACGGCTCTAGGCATGATAAATATTTGTGCATTTCTTAAGATTACCTCAGCTGGTCTCTGGAAGCCCAAGTGCTTCCTAATCTTTTGCTTTTCCCCCCTCAAAATTTAAAAAAAAAAAAAAAAAAAAAATTCTCAGCCATTTTAAAACTTGTGGCTTCAGACTCCAATAACAACTTGAAGAGGTTTGTAGGAAACAAGTCTGCAAATGTATTTAGTGTATGGAAAATGATTTTCTGAAGAACATACAAGATGTTCTATTTCACCTAAATCTCTGTATTGATTTCTGTGGCATCATCTTCTTCCTTCCCTTTTTCATCTTTTAATGCATTTCTATTTCTTCCAAACACACAAAAACCCCTGTTTCTTTTACAAAACAGAACAAAGAAGTTCTCCTTCCCAATCAGTAATTTCGTTTTCTTTTGTAATTGCAAAAAGAAACTCCTGAAAAATCAATACATTGTTGCCAAGTCGTACACAACCGGGAACGGAGCAAGCTTAGTAAATAAAGGAAATTGCGATTTTTTCCTCTCTTTGGTCACCCTTTAGTACACGCAAGGTGACTGCCAATCTCTCTGGTGCTTCCCACCCCAGCCATTCTCCCTTTCCTCCCTGGAAATTTTCAAGTTACTCTTGGAGATGAAAAGAAAAGTTTGAAAAGAATTGTTCTTGGAGCCAAAATTCCTGATGTCCTAAATTACAGCAACCCCCACCCGGAGTGGCTGGCTCCTCAGGGTAATCTGAGCCCTCTCAATTAACCAGCGCCGAGATAAAGATTGCTCATGCTAAAGATGTCACATAACACCGGCCTTAGAAATTGGAAAATCTCAGCTAAAGGGAAGATACCTGCTCTGCTGGATCAATAGTTTCAACATATATCAATATTTGGAGACGATTTACTCTCTTGATGTGCAAAATTGAGTGAATTTGTGCACCCAAACCTAACAAGAAAGGCTTCTTGTGGAATAACCTCTTTAATTAAAAGGTAGAAGGGACCATTTCAGGTGAGGGTTTGTAGGAGCTCAGATCTTTTTGTGAGGCTTTTTGTCACTTGCAAGATCCCCACTTGGAGTTTGGGAGCTCAGATGTGAGCTGCTTCCAAATCTGAGGGGGCAGAAAAGAGATGTGCTACCAGCTTCATTTGCACCTGCAATTAAACAGACACCCAGGCCAGGCTAATTTACACTGAAACTTAATTGCAACCATAAATCTTGTGCATACAAATGCCATATAAATAAAACCTCTCCTCGATACCCATGATCTGTTCTGCAAAGGAGCCAAGAGTCCCATATCTCCTTTTTTTTCCATGGTTATAGGTCTCACTTTGGGACACAGAATTACTTTAATGCATTTGTCTTTTTGCCTAAAAATACCTAACTGTGGGATGTCAAAAAAATAAATCAGGACCCAATTTGTCCTGGCACACCTTTAAGCAGGGATGTTGTTAACAGCTAATGAGCACAAGAGCGTGGGGAAACACAAATGTGTGGGTTACAATTTATTAACTGTTTTCCAGTGTCCTGTGAAGGTGCTTTGCTGCTCGTGAGTTTTGGTGGAGAGAGCCAGGAGTGAGTGTTATGAGGAAGAGGTCAGGGCACTGTGGTTTTCTGAGGCCGGTTTTTATTTTCTGAACAATATCTCATGTGTGGAAGGCACTCTGAGACTTCAGGGTTGAGCTGTGCACAACCACAGCAGAGCTCTTTTTGTGAGTGGCGAGTTTGTGGTGCAGTCCAAAGGACACGGTGGAGAAAGGCAACATCCAGAAAAGAACAAAAAGCACCCCGGGCTGGGTGTTTGCCCTGAAAATACCTCTCACATAATAACTTATTTCCATATAAAACTGAATGTCTGGGGGCTTTGGGGGAGCCCGGGTGAGGAGAGTGAAGGAGGGTAAGATGTGAGCTAAAGGGAGCTGAAGTCCTTGGGTGCCTGGACCAGGCTGGAGCAGCCTCTCAGCAGCGCTGGGATCCTCCTGGGGCTCACATTGAACTGGGACTGGACACTTGGAGGGTGCAATTGCAATTTCTTCTGGTCACGTGGCTGGTCAGTTCAGAGGCAGCCAGATTTTTGTTTTTCTTCCCCAAACTGTATTCACGAGGTTTTTCCCTCTCGGGCTATGAGCCTGCTGTGATTGTGATAAGCCTGTTTATGGTGTGACCTACTTAACCAGAGCTCTGGTGGCTGGAGGCTCGCAGGACTGCAAAGACTAAAGGCCACAAACAGGAAAAGATATCATATGAAAAAAAAAAAAAGTTTTCAGGCTTTTGTCCTTCACATGCTGCAAGGTGTCAAGCACTGAACCAGCCCGGGACCATTGTTCACCCAACTGCCCCTTTCAAATGGAAATGTCTGCAAAAGCCATGTCAGCAAAAGGAATTCTTTGCTTAAACTGTGGCTCCTCGCTTATATCCCACAATAAAACCTGAGGCCTATTAGTCCATACTTAGGACTTGTTACTAGGTTTTAAAGCTTCTTTCAGGCACAGTTTTAGCCTAATCTGGCTGTACCACTACCACGGGCAAGATTAAAAAGTGGCAAGGTTACGTCGCCTTCGACTTGAATGTGCGTCAGGGATCTGATTTAGAGATTTTACGAGTGAACTGTCTCTTAAAAAATATCCTTCTGGAGCTCCACGGGCCCGGATGCATCCACACAGGAAACAGTCTCAAGGATTTCCAAAGGTCTGCTGATTTTTCTGCTTTCATGCTCCAAAGATATATTTCCTTTGAAGTGTCTCAAATAGGGTAGTATCCAATTATATTTGTAATCCCAATCTAATTCAATCAGGGACTCCAGTTATAGCTGATCTGTCTCTTAATCTAGTTAAAGTCTGTGGGGTAGACCGTACCCTAGCTAACATAACTACATTAAAATTTAAGCTGTTGATCCAGGCATAACCAAGTTACAAGACACAACTAGCTGAGAAGTGGGAGGTTTGCACTGGAAATGGGCTTATCCTCATTGAATCCAAACCCTGCACCAGCCCTCCTTGCAGCCAAATCCCTGCCAGGCTTTTAATTATGAAGGGCCTTAAAAACTACTTTTGTTCTGAACCAAATACAACTGGTTTAGCTTTAACTGGTTGTTTCCTTCCTCCTGAATTCTTCATCCCAGCTTCCCCTGTCCACCGTGTGCCATGTCCTCAAGGGCATCACCTTGGAACTCTCCGGAGCCTTGCAGCTGCCTGGCACCTTCCCCGCTCACCGAGTGGCCTTGGCACCGCTGGGGCAGCCAGGCTGGCACCCAGGGGTTGCTCAAAGCCACCCTCACCTGTCACCCCAAGAGCCTCCTAAGGCACTCAGAGGAGCTGGTGATGCACTGGGGCATCATTTCCACCACCAAAGGGAATCCTCAGACAGTGCTGAGGCTCGGGGAGGTATAAAAGCAGGCAGATTGTAAAGCAGATGTTGGGGAACTTTCCAGATGTTCACAGAGCTGTGCTGTATCCATGTGGCTTTAGAAAACACCACTCTGGGTCAGGATCTTGAGACAATTTTGCTTATGGCAGACAGAACACACCACCAGCTTTGAGTCTTGGACAAAAAGTGACCTGTAGGAAAGTTGGAACCAGGAGAAGGAAGGGATGAGCTGCTTCTGCACTCTGCTCTTGGCACAAGATCTATAAATTGTGAGAAGAGGACAACACTCAGAGTAAATTGTGCACATGTTGAAGAGTGATCATCCTATTTGATCCCCTGTATTTCCCCCTCCCTCCTGGCATAAAGAGTAAAGCATTAATTTTGATCATTTTAGATATTGGAGTCATCATTCCAAGCTAACACTTCATAAAAAAACCAACTCATACATTTGTGTCCTTTTTTCTACCAGCTTTTATTTGAATAATTTTGTGTTGATTTCTATTCATGGTTTTAAGTGTTAATGTTTTGGTTTGGGTTTTTTTCCTATTGATTTGCAACCACAACATTTGAAGACAACAGAGTTTTTAGTTGGTGATAATTCTTTCTTTACTAAAAGCTGAGTTGTCAAAGACCAGATGGCACCTCCCAAACCTGCTCTGAATCTCCACTAACAATTGGTTGCCAGTCCTTCACAAAGTGTGGCATGAACCAAATTCACCCATATGGAAAGGAGCCAGATTTAGGACTGGGATGTAACTGATAAAAGTAATTGGAAAAACTGCTGTAGCAGAAGAAATGGAATTAGGCCTACCACATTAAAAAAAATGATATTAATCATAGCCATAAAAGCAGAAAATGAAAGCTAATTTTACTAAGTAAAAGCCCCCTGCTAAGTGGTATTTTGACATCTGAAAATAATTCAGTTTCGAGCCTGGTGATCCACTGACATGAGCAAGGAAATTGATAATTCTCTCTTGAGGCGCTGTTCCAAGTCATCTGCACACAGACGATTTTCTCTGCAAGTACCAGGAACACAGACCTGGAACCAAACTCAGTCCTGTGCCAGGACAGGCAGCACGTTCCATGTGCCTTTCACGAGCTGCTTTTTAGGATAACACGAAGTGTAACAACAAATGGGTTATGGAGAACACTATCTGCAATTCCATCGTGGTTGTTTGAGACAAGGATACAGGGGGAGGGTGTCATTGTCATCCACTAAGTTGTATTTTTATTGCCATCTGATTCAATATCTCACTGTCACATTCAGGTATTCCCTGAGAAAAAATACACCACATAATCCAATTCCAAACCATGTAGGGATTCCCCAGGGGCTATGGCAGCCCTGATGCACCCTCACACCACTGCAGGACATCCCCCCCGAAAAAGGGATAATAATGAGACATCTCCAAGGCCCCATTACAGAGTAGTGCTAAAAGAAAGGGTTTGTGTACCTTGTCTGGGAGGAAAGGATCTCACAGGATTCCTGTTACTCTCCCTGATGTATCACTGGGCCATGAAATTCATAGAAGACAGCAGACAAAGCCAAGTTACACCTACCTCTGATCTCGGGTTTATTCAGAAGCAAGTAAGTGTTTGAAATTGAACAAATATTGCAGAGGAGGGGGAATGTTATTCACTTAACACCCAGGTAATCCATTCTGAAAAATACTTGTTTTCTTGGGGAAAGCTGGATCTCTCATTCTCAGCTTGCATCTGATATCTAAGACACGATACTGCACAAGGACACTTTTCATGCTGTGAGAAATTAGAGCTGATAAAGTTTACTCCTGTGCAGGTGAAATGCTCAGGCATTTTAACAAACACCCAGAGGTTTGTTTGTTTACCTGCCTGACCCACATGCCTCTCATTCCTCCTGGCTGGGAGCTCCTTGGTGGGTCTTTCAAAAAGTTACAATTCCTGTGTTACTCCTTCCCTTGCGTGGGAGACCTGAGCTTGGAAAGAAAGTTCCTAACTTCGGCCCGAAGCTCAGTAGTGAACAGGTGCACCCCATAATAATATCACTGGAAATACAGACAAAAACCAGGACCCTGGCTCAGGTGAGCACGGCCCCGTTGTGTTTGCAGTAACAATTCCCACATGGAAGGCACTTCAGCAATGCTGTGGCTGCGTTATCTGCAGCTGCACCAAAAGCACCACCAGGTCCAGGAGGGAGTTGTTCCCTGAGTCGTGGGCTGAGGCTGCTGGAGGACTGTGCTCCACCGTTCTCCCACTCCTCGGGGTTGTCCCTGCTCAGTCCCACTGTGGTGCCCTCTGGCTTGCTGGCTGCCACGTGGGTAAGGTTTGAACCCCAATTCTTGCTCCAATGACCACATTCATTCAAGAAAGATCTTTCTTCTCTCTCCAGGTGAGGACTGTCGCACAATTAGCACAAACTCATGTCTTCAAAACTCCTCCACTATGAGCAGGTTTGACCGAGGTGCTCAGCAGCTTCAAAAAAGGAAGATGGATGGATGGATGGACTGAGGGAAAACATAACCTTTATTTTGCTATACAGGAGAAAAAAATCCCTTCATCATCATGGTTATAATGGTATAAAAAGTGTTTAAAGAGAAGTCTCCTGGGTTTGGATTGGGATAGAGTCTGGTCTGGAGGAGTCACTGCCCTTGCCAACATTCAATTTAACATCCTTATGAACTGCTTCTGAATTTGAACGTCTGGGTCTCTGCACTCAATCCTGATTAACTGGCCCAACAATGAATGTTAATCGCCCTGATTTACATTGCCTACAGAGCTATGGTCAACTTGGTATCAGCAAACTTGAAACATCTTAAACACATTCCAACAGGGAACTTCCACGGCATCTTCTTCTGCGCTGGGGGATTTACCTGGCAGTGAGCTGCAGCCAGGAACAGGGGAGGATACAGGAGCAAAGTGAACTGCTGTGCCTCAAGGACCTTCTCCTTTTTCGGCTCTCCAAGCTATAAAGATGGAGGTAACACAGAGTGCGACCTAGGAAAAGGCATTTTCAGTTATATTTGGATTCTGAATACATAAAAAACCCTTATGTTTTGAACGTGTGTGTTCTTCCCAGCAATAAACTGAGCTGATCAGAGGAGACAATGCAGGATTTAAGACAATGTTCTTTACCTCGGAGGGGGTCACTAAGTGTGCATATGGAGGTATATACAATATATACATCTTCAACAAACATCCCCATCAGATTTTTCCATAGATGTAACCATTTTCCAGTGACATTCCCGAGGACAGGAATTTCCCGGGCTGGGCAGAGCCGCTGGCACCAGTTTCTGGTGGCAGGAGTTCCACGTGCTGCTGGGGCAGGGCGTTAAAGCAGCTCCTGTTATCACTGCGAGCTGGGCCGGCTGCCCCTGGAAATTCGCCTATCAGGGACGATGCCGCAGCTCTGTTGGTGGTAGAAGATTGTTCCTCTGGACTTTTCTTAAAAAAATAAATAACTGTCAAGCCCGAAAAGGAAGCCTGCTATTTTTCAAATCCAGGAGCTGTAATCATGCTAATCCATATGATCGTGCTAAAGCCAAGCAAAATGCCTTTTGCATATGATGTAATCAGCCAGGGTAGCCTATTTATAACCACCACTGGCTGGGAACACCTTCCCAGAAAAATAGAATCAGGACAGCTCTGCCTTGCTCACATTCCTCCTCTTCCTCCATGTGTTTTTCACTTTCTTTGTGTTCTTTTGCCTACTTTCGCTGTCTTCCCAGCCTTAAACACAGCAACTTTTTAATTTTTATCTTAAACTAATGCTTCCCATGTATTCTGTTTTATCAGTGTGTCAGACCTGTGCTGAGTGAAATCCCAGTCCTGTGAAATCAATACCAAAACTTCTATTGATTTCATGTAATATATTCCTTTAAATTCAGTACAAATGCTCCACAGGAGTTGTCTGTTTTCAGTATGGATCTACTGTACAGGGCTGTCAGTCTCTCAGCTGGATACATAAACCAGAGTGGTTTAATAAATTCATTGGTGTGGGTTGGGAGCTTTCTGTGTAATAACTGAAAATCTGTTGGTCACACTGAGCATATCAAGTGTAAAAGGAGAGGATTCATCAATGTGAATATCTATCTGTGGATCAATTGGTATCAATCTTGTTTAACAGTCTATTTCCTCAGGACACACTTTGGGAACAAAGAGCATTTCAAACTGTTGGTTAAACAAACAAATATAGAGAAGCTCTTTGGGCAACATGGGGGTGGAGTAAACACCAGATAAAAATGGTCAGCGATTTCAAATACCTGTTAATCTCTGCCATTTTATATTAGTAAACACAGAGTTTCTCTTGATGTAATGTGCCCATTAAAGTGCAGGAACAGTGGGGGTTTTAAACCAGTTTTGGCTCGCAGAAGAAAGTGGCCTGGAAACCAAACTTTGTCCCCTGACCTCCATGTTCAGTAGTTGTCCAAGGAGGAGGGTGACACCTTCTGCTCTGCAAGATGTGTGTTATCCTTAGCTAAATAAAACCCCCTTATGAGACGCTATAAAAACAAAACCAACCCCTGAGAGGATACAGAACTAATTAGATCAGGATGCACTGCTTACCTTGATTTACAACATTAAGATATTTTACGCCTGTCCCATGCAGATCCCCCCTCCTCAAGCACCGCCAAAATAAAGATAATCCTGAGCAGTACTTGGCATGACTCTATGCACAGGCACAAATTTTGGCACAGAGTAAATGTTGTACAACCCCCGGCGGTTTGCAGGGTAGAAGTGCCAGTAAAGTACCAGGTGAAATGAGCCTGTGCTGTTGTGCAATGTCCTGTGGCAGTTGTGTGGCTGCCTGAGGTGCGATTGCTTCCTCCCTCCTGCTGGCGAGTCAGATTTGGGTTTTCCACCCTGCATCACCCTTCTGAACCGCCCCATCACCTCGGGTGGATGTTTCTCGGCACGGCAGCTTTGCAGCTAGGGACCCCTCCGTGCACAAGCAGGAAACTGAGGCACAGCCCCTGCTCGATTGTTCACAGCTGAATGCAATGGCAAGTGCATATTGAGCGTGCCTTCAGCCGAACCTAATTCTCCCGGACCCTTACCCTGTGTCCTCCTCCTCCAAATCAACAAAATCATCTCTTCATCAAATAAATCTCTCTTCAGTGTTTTCAAGCAACCCACTTCATTTTCCATAGACAGACCTGGGGCGTGTGTGTTGTTCTACATTAAACCAAAAAGCAATCACGTGTCCCACAAAGATCTTGCAATCCACACCTCCAAGCATTCAAGGATCCTCACATTTTTGCTTATGCAAGATCCGTCTGGCTTCGGTGGGGGTCGGGGGTGACTCTGCTGTGACACTCGGGGGCTTCACAGCACAGTTCGATCCGGGGCTCGGCTGAGCCGGGTCCTGCGGTCACCTCCGGCCACACGCACTGTCCCCAATGTGCCACCCGGCTGGGGCTCGTGGGGAGGACTCACCCGTGGCTCATGTTCCCATTGACCCAACAGCCGAAAAGGGGAGCAAAGATAAAAATGATTCCACTATGTATTAACGCAGTCAGCTCAGTGTGGGAAAACACTTTCAAAGCGCTGTTGCTCCAACTTTTTCACACGTGTCTCACGTTTTTACTCGCTGTTAAAAATACTACTGGCTCAACTTCGCCTGCTTCCCAGAAAGCGAGACTTTAAAGAGTCTTTAAACAGCTGAACCAAACCAGCCTAATTACGCGCCGTCTGCATCCGCTTTTAAAGCCCCTCCAGTTGCCCACCCCACCGCGAGACCCCGGGCTTGCCCCTTCCAGCTATCAGTGCTCTTCCCTTTGCCACCTTATCGAGCGACAAAGAGAAGAATGAGCATTGTCCCGGGCTCCTGCTTGCTTTAGGGGAGATGGGGGGGAAAAACTCTTTAAAGCACGATATATAAAGCGCAGGTGAGACAACAAAGGTATTGTCCGTGTGCAGGCTGGAGAGCCGCGCTGCCGGGTTGTTTGTTTACCCGGGGGGGCGGCCCCGGCCCCGCGGGGCTCACGCCTTTGTCGCCCGCCGGGGCGGGCCGGGCGCGGGGGACTACATGGCCCAGCGTGCCCCGCTGCGCGGATCAATGGGGCTGATTTGAATAATCTGTGAGCCCTTGGACTCAGGCCAATCAGCCGTCAGGGACCCATGATAAATCGCAATGCATTATTGATAATCATAATTACTCTGACATGCGCATTCCGCCCAAATTTCCCAACTCTAGGAATTTGTTGTGAAGAGGAAAATAATTGCTACTATTGCATGCTCCCGATGCTGGTGCACCATGTCGCGACGGAAGCAGGCGAAGCCCCAGCACATCAACTCCGAGGAGCAGCCCCCAGATGCTGCAAGTGGTGAGCGCAGAGGGGGCGCGGAGCGGCCGCGGGTCCCAACTTGGCTGATGCGTGGAGGCGGCGGCGGGGAGCGAGGGGCGCTTCCCGCGGGGCTTTTTCCACCCTCGTGCTTCACCCCCCGCTCCTTTCCCCCCGCGGGCTCTGCCGGGAGCCGACCCTCGGCTCCCCCCAGGTTTTTTGGGGGGCTGAACGCCCCGCGGGGCTGAGCGAGGCGGCGGCTCCGCGTTATTTTCGGGGGGGTTCAGCTTCGGGCGGCTGCGAAGCGCAGCGCTGCCCCCCGCCCTGCCCGGCCGGCGGCCCCGCAATGCCCTGCACGCTCCCCCCGCGCCCGCGGAGCCTCCGCCGGGCCCCGCGTGGGGCCGCAGCCTCGTGGGAGGGGAACCCCAAAGCCTCCCCGAGGCGGAGGGAATTGAGGGGATGGGGGTGAAGGGGTGGGGGAGCAGCGGGGGAAATTACAGACAACTTCGGAGGGGTAGGAAGCGGCTCGGGCTGGGTTTCCTCGGTGTATTTAGCACTTTGTCGAGAGTTAGATGAGAATTTTTGTGGGGCTTTAAAAAAAACGGGGGAAAAAACCTCCACGCTCGGACTATTTTTGTTGGAGATCACAATCGCCCTGGACCTTTTGTAGCTTGACCTCCAGCCATCTTTGATTTCCGACTTCCTAAAATAACTCCGGTGAGCTAATGTGGGGTGTGCGTGAGCGCTTTGTATTTGGGCGGCGTGGGGGACTTCGCCACCGCGAATCACTGTCCCCATTTTTGGGGAGCTCGCATTCCTGGGCCGCGCTAAGGGAAAAGTAGAAATTTTGGCTAAAACCAGCCGTGAGCTGCCGGTGGGCTGGGCGTGCAGGGGAAGGGCGGAGGGGGTACTCGCCGGCGGCCCCCACGGGAGCGGGGTCGGGCCGGGGCTCCCGGAGCAGCATCTCCCCGAGCCGGGCTGCGGGGGCTGGCGGCTCCCTGGCTCCGGTGCGAGCTCTTCCCCCGCTATCGCCGCCCTCGGTGCGGAGCTCGGGACGCTCCCCACTCGCCGGTGCCCGTCCTGCTCCTGGGCGGAATGCGGCGGGACGAGGGCACGTCCCGTCCCGGGTGGGGAGCGTTTGTTCGGAGTTGCTGTGGTTGTTGTGCCCAAATGTTTCCCTGTGCCCCCCAAGAACTTTCTTTGGGTTCTTTGCCTGCGTTTGGGAGTGGTTTTGTTTCCATGCCTAGAACTGATGAAAACCCATGCACGTTACGGGAGCTGCTTATTCCCAGCCCGCAGGAGGTTCGGGCTCTTTAATTTTTTTTTTCCTCCTCCCCCTTCTCTTCTTTGAGTCGAAATGTGCAATTGTTGGGTCCGGTTAATGGTGACTTAAGAAACAGCATGCTGGCCAGAAGGCAATAAATCCCATGTTTAATGCATGACTGTTTTCCTTTGTGCATATGGTTAGGTTGGGGGATGGAGGTGATGTTTCCACATGTAAATCTCTGCCCGCTGCTGGAAAGGCACCTCCGGCCCCGCGCTGAAACAAAAGGGTTAATCACTCCTGATGCGGCCGCTGGGGCGGGGGAGGTGTGCGGGAGGGAGGGAGGGAGGATCGCTCCACACTGCGCTCTCCGGGGCAGTGGCCAGCTGCTTTTTTGTTATTGTTGTTGGGGCTTTTTTTTCCCCCCCTCCCGTTCTCAATTTTAACAACCAAACCCTGGATGAAATCCCTCCGGGAGCCGGGCAGCGGCCGCACAGGCCGGGGGACCTGGGGAAGCTGTGGCCCCGCCTGGGGGGATTCTCTCGCCTCTCGTGGCGTGCTGTGGGTTTGGGGGGATCGGGTCAGGTCCCGCACTGAGTCCCGTCCTGCGGGATCTCCCCTCTCCAGATAAAAACCCGGGGCTGCGGCTCCGACGGATCGGACCGCCCGCCAATCCCCCATATAGTGCTGATACTCCCCGCTCCAGGTGTGCCCGTAAATAATAAGTGATGAAGCTGCATAACAAAGTCGAAATTCCGCAGGGGTTTGTCTGGGGCATTATCGAGGATATACACATAATCGTAATAATAAAATCAAGCCCCTATCTCCTTTTTTGCAAGTGTTCCCTTTCTTCGCAAAGCGATTTGGGACCCACCTCTGTGAACAATGCAGCGGGTTAAAGTGTCCCGCGAACCTGGGGATGCATTAACAGGTCAAAAAATCAGCAGGTGGTCACAGGGGAATAATGCTACATACTGAAAATTAGCATTTCCACAAAGGGCTTGAAAATGCCCATTGTGCTGGATTGCTGCCATTAAAAATCGGATTCATTCCTAAAAATACAGTATCAAACTGCAACTTTCTTTTTATTTCTCAGGGTAAAATTAGCTTCGATTTCTTTCAATTAATTCTCCGAATTGTGCGGTGAGCTCTGTAGAACTGGAAAGGGATGTTGGCCAAGGAAAGGCTGTAAAAGGAAAGCCCAAGTTTTGTGCTGGTTTATCTTAGGTTTGATTTCGGTTGCCCGAAGCTGCGGTCGGGGACGGGCTGGCCCGGCCGGGAGCCCCGGGGTGCGGGAGCATCCCCGCCGTGCCCGGGGTGCCGCAGCCCTGGGAAGGGGGAGAGGGTGCCGGGGGGCGGAGGGGGGACGATGCCGGGCTTGTTTTTCCTTTTACGTAAGTGAAACATTATATTCGTAGCGGGGATGGAGCCCTTTCGCCGGGCTCGGCGGCATGTGACGTTTTGACAGAGCTGCTGCTCTAACCTTTGCCTCCTCCTGCTTGCTGTGGGTGGTAAGTTGATGTCAGGCTCACAATTAGGACTCTCATGCAATTGACCTTGGCAGCGGGGTTTGTGCCGTTTAGCTCGCTCTTAACCACTGTACGAGTGTTAAGTGCGCTGCGGGCCGGCGCAGCTNAGCCCTCCGGAGCGGGGCCGGGCCGCGGCAGCCAGCGCCTCGGGTCCCCGCTCGGCCCGCGTGTTTTAGCGCTTATTTTGCCCTCCACAAGCGCTTATTCACCATGGTTCGTTCCGTCTTTGGCCGGACATCTCGCTTTAAGTTGTGGATAAGCTAAAGGGTGAATCAGTAAGTAGATGATAAAATAATTAAAGCCTTGAGAGAGAGCCTGTAAGCACGTGAAATGTGGGTGTAACGCGTTTCTGCCTCGTTCTTGGGTAGAAAAACGCAGCTGATGAATTCAGCGTAGAAAACATCAAGGCCTTTGGAATGTCTGTAAGTTGTCAGTCGTGCGTTTTACTCGCTCAGGGAAGTAATTTTGTCACAGTTAAAATGCGTTAAATGGTGTTTGATAGGGGGAGAAGGGAGATTTGGGGCAGTTTAGAGTTCTTGGAAGTCCTCGCTTTGCAGCTGGGAGCAGGAGAAAAGCAGCAGGGAAGCACGATCCTTAGAGCAACAGGGAGCCGATGGCACAGGGTTCATATGTAGGACCGGAGTGCAGGGTCGCTAATCAATCCTCCATGAGTTAATTTAAACCGGGGAAGCACATGGCTTTGTTAACCTTAAAGTAAAAGTAGTTGATCGAGTGTGGGCTGTGGGGAAAGTAAGCTCACCGAAGGCTTTACAACTCCTGAATAAAAATGTGGGTAGGAAAATTTGAGATCTGTTTCATCCCAATTCAAGTAAAATAAAGTTGAAAAATAAAAGTCACTAATGGCTTAGATGAGTGGTAGACCAGCAGCACCCTTCTTGACATCACATCAAACCAGCTTCACTTTACTCCTTTTACTGTTTCCCTTAAAAAAAAATTAATTCCAGCGGTGTGGATTTTATCAGCCTTCCTTGTGATGACCGCCTTGTCCTACACAATAGTGGATTTTTTCCATCCATTTGCCAGTGATTCAGTCTAACTCCCCTGCTGGGTTTACTGCATTCTTCTAACTTACTGGATAACTAGATGCTGAGAGATAACATTCCTGAAATTCGGGGGTGGGGAGATAAAAAACCCACAGCAGAAGTCCTATCCCTGGGAAGCCTTTGGAAGAGGGTTAAGTGAAGTGCACAAGGAATTGTTGTGGCAGGGCTGTCCTCGGTAAATCCGTGTACAGTCGGTGGGCAGAGCTGCCCTCCTGGCATGGAAAGCCCCGAGTTCAGACCGTTATTTCATTTTTGATAACTGCTGGGCTCGGGGGAGCTGAGGCACTCTGATAGCAGCACTGGGGGCCGGGGACAGGGGGTAGTTACAAATCACGATGATTTTCACAGAAGCTGTTGGGTTTTTTACAGAAAAAGTCAATTGCTCTGTTGTTATTCCAGCTACTATAAAATAACCCAGCGTCCTGTTTGTGAATTTATGTCAAACCGTTTCTGAGACAGGCCAAGATGTTACCTTCACTTTCTTTAGACTAAAAAGGAAAATAATGCATAACTTCCCTATCTGACACGCAGCAAGTTGTTTCAAGCTCTGAATTTAATTTATTCAGAGTCTTAAGCTAATGCTTTACAGTCAGGGAAACTAAAATGCATGACAGGGGCAGGGCTGCCAACCTCTGCCCACTGCTGCCCAGCACGGGGACCTTCAGTTTACTGGAGTTTCTGTCTCTGAGATGGCAACTGCTGCTCAGAATCAGGAAAGTTACCAGAATTCCTCAGAATTAGGAAAATGAGGAGCGTGGGCTGTGCTGGAGATCGGGAAAGGGGCATTGAATTTAGTGTGATCTTATCAGCGCAGAAGTAGAGAAATAAGAAGTACTATCAAGGGAAAGGAGATAAATGATGGGATGCTTTGAAGCAGTTAAAGTTTGAGGGCTTGTCTAGACATTATCCCGGAATATCTCCTTGGGGGTGGGCAGCAGTGTTTGGTGCAGACATTTCTGCGCCACTGGAAAAAGTAAAATCTGGTTTTTAATATTTTGTAACGTGCAAACAGTGTAGTTGTGCCTGGGAGATGGGACTGGGAAAGCCCCAAACTAAAGGATTTGGAAAAGAGATTTTCATGTTTTAGTGTATCCTATGAAATAGGAAAGAAGTCAAGTAAAGACCTCTCAAGTCAGTGTAGAGTACTTCTGGAAGTTTGTTGTCTTTTCTCAGCACAGGTACTTTCTTTCCCATTATATCTGCTCAGACCCTTGCAAAATGAGTTTTAAATAATCTGTTCTTGATCCCGGTTGACTCTGTTGACCAAGTTCTGAGTTGTGTACTGTACTTGTTTGCAGGCTGGACTTCCCTGTATGTTTTTAGGGTTAAATCAGGTTTAGAGACATCGCTTTAATGATATTTGGGATGGGAAATGTGTGCTGCTATTCTTGTTTCTTTCGCTTATGGGAGTTGTTTGGGCTGAAGGGGAAGTGTTTAATTCTCCCTGTTTAAATAGGAGGCATCCAAACATACTTGATCATAGCTGTGCTAAGAACTCCTTTCCTCCCCCTTCAAGGACTTGTGCAGATTTGGATTTATTGCTCTGCAGATCCTAGCAGAGCAGGCCTCTGATACTTGCAAATTTTTGTGATTGATCAAATGTTTATTTTTAAAGGTAAACTTTCACATGCGCTTCATGCCACACAACATGAACCGGTTGAAGTTTGCTTTGTTGAATACCACACAGTGCCCTTGTTGAGCTAAGACACGGCAAGGGTTGCAATATCCTCCCTCAGAGAGGTTTTACATCCCCTCAAGCAGCAAGGTCACGTGCTGGAGTTGTCACCTGGACATGGCTGCCCTCCATGTACAGGACACTCCTGGCCATCAGATGTGTGGTTTGGCCACACCTTGCAAACCAAAGCTGCAAGAAGCTCCTGAGCTTGCAGAGTCCTGGCTTCACCTGCTCCAAGGGGATGGGCTGGTGATGTGAGACTGGAGCCAGGAGGGCTGGGCAGGACAGGTGTGTGACACCATTCCCGGTGAGCTGGGGCTCTGGGCAGGACAGGTGTGTGACACTGTACCTGGTGAGCTGCAGAACATGTGTGTGACACCATTCCTGGTGAGCTGGGGCTCTGGGCAGGACAGATGTGTGACACTGTACCTGGTGAGCTGCAGGACAGATGTGTGACACTGTACCTGGTGAGCTGGGGCTCTGGGCAGGACAGATGTGTGACTGTGTACCTGGTGAGCTGCAAGACACGTCTGTGACACCATTCCTGGTGAGCTGAGGTTCTGGGCAGGACAGATGTGTGACTGTGTACCTGGTGAGCTGCAAGACACGTGTGTGACACCATTCCTGGTGTGCTCCACTGGGGCTGTGGGAGGTGAAGTTACTGCACCCCTGCTGCCCATCAAAATTGGAGCAATTATTACCATGATCTCTGGGATGTTTCAGCTCATTGGGGCGGGAACCTGGCTGGAGCCCGTCCTGCTTCCCCCTCACTGGGAAGTTTTCTCTCCTGAGCACTCCTGCCCTGAGTACTGCCCTGCCTCAAGCTGGGTGTGAGTTGGTTGTTTGAAGGATGGCAAGGCTGAGCAAAAACATCCTGTTTTGGTTATGGTTTCTCTTAACCTCTTCCAGTTCAGATATTTCCCCGAATTATTTTTTTTTGGTCCACGTGCGAATTCTGCTCAGTCTAAGCTGTGGGGTGCTGGTGGTGGAAGGGTAGGAGCGGACTTGGAGCCCAGCTTGGCTTTCCCTGCCCTTTCCCCAAGGTGGGTGAGTTGTGGGTGCAGCTGAACAAGGCCTCCTGCGAGGATCGGAAATGCCTCGGTGTGCTTTTGCGAGCAGGACTTATTACTTGTGTTATTGTTTAATAATCAGCAGCATCAGTGTAGGCTCACACTCGGTGTGGAGTCCTGCACTTTAATCATGTCTTCCTTGCTACTGTGTCCATTTAGAGATTATTTTCAGGGTGTGTTTGCTTTGGAAGGATTTACGAGCTAATATTGGCTGCTTTGCTTCTGTCAGTCTTCTTGGCTTGTAATTACTGTCATAATGGCGGAGTGAAAGTTGCTTAGATCTGTACAATTAAAAATTGTTCAGAATTCCTGTGTTAAGGATCTTGTATGAATTTGAGAGATGGTTAACAAAGCATTAGAAACTGAAGTGCAAACACCAGATAACTCGTGTGGTGTTTTGCTCAGTGCTATGATGCTTCCTCGGTCTTCCTTGTGTTTCTTTTAAGCTGTGTTGCGGGTGCTGCCTTGCAGGACTGTCCCGGGGTTTTTTTACCTGTACAGAGGGATTTGGCATAAATCTCTTTTCATTGAGCTTCCTGAGAGTCCTTTTATATTATGTTTTTTCTTGTAAACTGAACTGAGATGCAGACTTATTTTGGAATGGAATTATGCAAAGGAATTGGCATCAAAACAAAGAGCAGAACTTCAGATTGATCTGCAAACTTGATTCCAGTCTTGTATCTCTAATTTGCAATTCAGGTGGAGTCGGTGATTTTAATAGTGAATACTTGGTCTAAACCTAGCAATTAATAATGTGACTTTCTTTTATTTTAAGGGAGTCCACAAGACGTCCCAGGTGATAGAGATGGTGAAATGAGTTCCAAAAGGTGCCGCACGGAGGAAACCAAAATCTGTGAGAAATGCTGTGCAGAATTCTTTGTTCTCTCTGAATTCCTTGAGCATAAGAAAAATTGCACTAAAAATCCGCCTGTTCTAATCATGAACGACAGCGAGGGAACCGTCCCTCCCGAGAGCTTCTCCGAGGCCTCTCTAGGGACCTTCCCAGGTGACCGAATGGACGGCAGGACACGCAAGGACGTCCAGGCGAAGGGCTGCACTGCTTCTGTGGAAAAGAGAGAAGGAAAACTGGATGCTGAATCGGTAGGAGGAATGTACCTTAAAATAGAACCCCCCCTGACGCCTGCGGCTCCCGGCCTAAGCTATCTACCAAAACCCAAAGTACCAAACACTAACGTGACTCTGCAGACGATCCGCGGCACCAAAGTGGCCGTGAACCAGCGGACGTCCGACGCCATCTCTTCCTCGGCAGCCGGGTTCAACGCCATCCCCATGATCCTGGAGCAGCTGGTGTGTTTGCAGCAGCAGCAGCTCCAGCAGATCCAGCTGACGGAGCAGATCCGCATCCAGATCGCCATGATGGCTCCCCACGCCCTGCACCCCTCCATAGCAGCTGCTGCTGACCCGCTCAAAGCTCTGGGCGCCCACATGTCCCAGCAGCTCTCGGCTGCCGTGGCTCTAATCGGACAGAAAGCTGGAAGCCAGAGCCTATCACTGGAATCCTTGAAGCAAGGAAAACTACCTCATTCTAACACTGGCATTGCAGCCGCCAGCTCGCTGGCTGCTGGGCTCTCCTCCTCCTTCCCCCTGAAGCCCGAGGGCAGCCGAGGCCTCCCTGGCTCCATCTCTCAGTTCCCGAATTCTTTGCTACCTCAGTCCTCCGGCTCGGTCATCTTCCAGAACCCGCTTTCGGCCGTTTCGTCTGTGATGGATTCCTCAAAGAAGGGGAAGGGGAAACCCCCCAACATCAGCGTGTCTGAAAGCAAACCGAACGCAGAGGAGCCCTTCTTCAAACACAAGTGTAAATTCTGTGGGAAGGTCTTTGGCAATGACAGTGCCCTGCAGATCCACCTCCGCTCCCACACCGGGGAAAGACCCTATAAATGTAACATCTGTGGGAACCGCTTCACGACCAAAGGAAACCTTAAAGTGCATTTTCAGCGTCACAAAGACAAGTACCCCCACATAAAGATGAATCCTTACCCGGTCCCAGAGCACCTGGACAATGTTCCCACTAGCACTGGAATCCCATATGGGATGTCTGTGCCACTGGATGAGTCCAACCTGATTGTGGACAGCAAACCTCTCCTAACAACCCTGCCTACCTCTGCAGCCACCGGCGCACCTCAGACCATCTCCAGCCTGGCAGGCGTCAAGGAGTCTCTGCCTGGTACGTTCTCCAGTGAGCTGCAGTCAAGGCCCTCTCCAGAAAGCGAGGGTGGCTCCTCCTCGTCGGGGGCGGTCGGTCACGAGTCGGGAACGGAACAGAGCTTGAGCTCACCACAAGCTACCTGCAGCGTGAGCATCTTCCACGTAAGTGGGTCAAGTGAGCAAGGCTCAGAGACGTCAAAGCTCCAGCAGCTGGTTGAAAATATCGACAAATCCACTGCTGACCCCAACGAGTGCCTGATCTGTCACAGAGTGCTGAGCTGCCAGAGCTCGCTCAAGATGCATTACCGCACCCACACCGGGGAGAGGCCGTTCAAGTGCAAGATCTGCGGCCGTGCCTTCTCCACTAAAGGGAACCTTAAAACTCACTACGGTGTCCACCGGGCCAATACTCCCTTGAAGATGCAGCATTCGTGTCCCATTTGCCAGAAGAAGTTTACAAACGCCGTGGTGCTGCAGCAGCACATCCGCATGCACATGGGCGGGCAGATCCCCAACACCCCGGTGCCAGAACCCCCCTGCGACAGCGCCGAGGCGGATCCCGCCGTGCCTGAGAAGAACGGAGACGTCGGTCGCCCAGAGGAGATCCTAGAAACCATAGACATGGAAGAGGACATGGACTCTCAGGATGGCCCCAGGAGTTCTTCCAAACCTCCTACTCCGTATGATGCACAATCAGAGTCGCCCGCCGCGGCCGCCGCCTTCTCTGGGGTTACAGCTCTGGAGAATCAGATGAAGATTGTCACCTCCTCTCTGAACCTGCAGCGGCAGAGCAGCCTGAGGTCCAGCGACAACGGCTCAGCAGAAAGCGATGGCATGACAAACGATTCATCCTCTGTGGCAGGAGATCCCGACTACCAGAACGGCCGCAGCCCCGCTGCCTCCGAGTCGGCGTCGCTGCAGGCGCTGTCCCCGGCCAACAGCCAGGCTGAGAGCGTGAGGTCAAAGTCACCTGCCTTCAACAACCAGGAGGATTCAGGCACGGGGAATAAATCAGAGGGTCCTGAGAATGCTCCTGCAGAAGTGGAAGGGGTTGTGGGAGCTTTGGATTTAACGTACGGCAACATCGGTCGGAAGGTCATTAAAGAAGAGCCTGGGCTGCTCTTTGCAAATGGAGAGTATGGTGAGTAATGCCAAATGCTGGCAGTGGTTTGGGGTGGGGCAGTAGGAAGTCAATCTCTAGAAGAACCAACAGGAAACAAAACTTCCTCAGCTTTCCCCTCTTCCTGCTCCTCTGTTTGGATAAGGGCATAGGCCCTGTAAAGTTTTCCTGACTAAGTCAGGCCCAGAATTAAAAGGCTGAAGTGCTGTGTTCTCCTGCAAGGTCCTTAAAATTATAGAGACTGTGCCCTTTCATCTTTCATGGGCTCACCTGGTATCTCCTTACAGCTCTTTAAGGATACACATTTGTGTTTTGTGGGAAAACTGCTTATCCCAAGAGTGTGACACAGAAACTCTGAATTCATTTGTGAGGTTTTTGGGCTCGCTGAAGTTAGATTTTACCTGAAAGACTTT
This sequence comes from Dicrurus megarhynchus, assembly GCA_013399195.1. Taxonomy (NCBI): domain Eukaryota; kingdom Metazoa; phylum Chordata; class Aves; order Passeriformes; family Dicruridae; genus Dicrurus; species Dicrurus megarhynchus. Next base: position 91,660 of record VXAD01010755.1, on the reverse strand, counting down.
TCTGTCTCATAAGCTCACCAGCAAACCCAGGGATAAACTGATTTGTTTTGAGGTATCCTAGGAAGGATGGTGGGCTCTGCAGATGTGCCCCTCAGGCACGTGCAGCTTCAAAGGCAGGGCCTCTGGAGTCTCAGCCAGGCTTAAGCTTGGGAGGAGAATGAGGTTGGGATAAGCATCATCACCTTTGCTTTCCTTCCAGGTCGAAGCAGTATTCCAGCTGCTTTTGTCAGAGCCCCGCCGGCCCTGATTAAAATGGAGCTGCCCAGCGATCGTCCCCTCAGCACTGGCCACTTCATTGGCCCTCCAGCTCTGTCCCCTGGGGTCGCCCCTCTGCTGGTGCCGCGCCCCAAGTTCTGCCGTCCCGCCAAACAGCACATCTGCACTACCTGTGGGAAGAACTTCTCCTCTGCCAGCGCCCTGCAGATCCACGAACGGACCCACACCGGGGAGAAGCCCTTTGCCTGCACCATCTGTGGGAGAGCCTTCACCACCAAAGGGAACCTGAAGGTGGGTCCTGTCTGTTGTCCTCTCCTTTATCTGTGAAACTCGTACGAGAGATGGAAAGGACTTACTTTTAGTTCTTTAGATGCTTATCTTTGACTCCTGTCTCCTTCCTGAGGTTCTCCACACAATTTCTTGTGTAAGTGTTACTGAGATCACCCACAGGTCTTTGCTACTGTCCTTGACTTTCCTCTTGGGATGGAAGGGGAGGCTTAGCCCTCGCTAAGCAGATTGCTTTCTTTAACTTGGATTTGGATGTGTGAAGACATAAGCATTTCCCAGACTGAGTGCTACAAAATGCTGCCTGCAGAGTAAATGCATTACACTGCACTGCTTGAAATTTAGTGAGATGAGGAGGGATAAACCAGGATAATCCTGAGATGGCACAAAGTGCTCGGGGATTGTGTCTAAGCACGCGCTGAAGAAGTGCTGCGAGTCTGTCCTTCTGCCAGATGAATCCATTTGCCCTGTGAGGGACTCACTCCCTCACTTGCACAGAGGCTTCTCCCTCCCTGTGAGAACCTCTTCAAGCTCCTCAGTCCTCTTGCATAAATGCTGATAGGGAGAGAAAATACTCTGCAGTGTGTGAGCAGTGCCCTGCTGGAAGCACCAGCAGAATGTAGTGTGGAAGGTTTCAGCTTAGGTGAACCTCTCTGCCGAATTACTTGGTGGTTTTTTACATTACCCAGTACTTTTCTCACTGTAGCCTGCCTGCAGCTTCTGTTTGGGGGGGGAGAGAGGTGTCATTGCCAACACTGCTTGTTCTAAGTGTAAATCACAGCCCTCCAAGCCCTCCAGCAGCCAAGTCCAGAGAGCTGTGGCGATGTCAGGCAGTGGAATGACTGTGACTTACACATGCCAGGAAGGGAACTGTGACAAGAGAAGTACCCAGCTTAAATATTTACCTGAATGCAAATGGAGCAAGCCTGACTTCTTTGGGCAACTTGGCTGCAAGCAAAGTAGAATTTGGGTACACCAGAAAAGAGCTGCAGTATTAACGATTCTGTTTGCTTTCCCCCCTCTCCGGAAGGTCCACGTAGGAACCCACATGTGGAATAACTCAGCCAGGCGGGGGAGGCGGCTGTCCATCGATAACCCCATGGCCCTGCTGGGGAACGACCCCAAGAAGGTGTCGGAGATGTTCCCCAAGGACCTCGTGGCGCCCTCGGTGAGCATCGACCCCGCCGTGTGGAACCAGTACGCGGCCGTGCTCAGCAACGGGCTGGCCGTGAAGACCAACGAGATCTCGGTGATCCAGAGCGGGGCCCTGCCGGCCCTGCCCGTGCCCACGGCCGGGGGCTCGCCCCTGAACTCTGCCGCGGCCTCCAAGGCGGACGGGGCCCCGGCCGGCGCCGCCTCTGACGCGGAGAAAGCCGCAGGTGCTGCTGCAGACAATGTGCCAAAACACCAGTTCCCTCACTTCCTGGAGGAGAACAAAATCGCCGTTAGCTAAAGACTCGAGAGGAGTTGACCCTACAGAAAGAACAAATATATATAGACACAAACATATATTTTTAAGAGATTCCACTTCAGCCTCCTATTTTCCTATTGACGTGCAAATGGTTTTATGGTTGTCTTTGTAAGAGTTGCCCAGAGTACAATCATGATATTGCTTTGCAAATAGTAATTAATAAAGAATAGGATTTCCTTCTATTTGGAAAGATGCGGGTCTTGCAAAGTAGTTCTTACGTGTGACTTTAATGTGTACAGCCTTACAGAAGTTTCTACAACTTGAAATTCCAAAGGTTAGAATATTTACCTCTTTGTTTAGAGTGATAATGGGGGTTTTGAATAGAGTGGAAACAACCTACTGTTGATGGAAGAGCTTCTATTTACTGATGAGAAATGGAAACTATTAATGCGGGTAAATATCCTGGAATGTGTGCTCCACCCTCTTAGAATTTTTCTGTTTGGATTTTTGGCTCTGTGTGGTTTCTGAATGTACTTTTTTTCTTAAAAATGGCTATAAAAACTACAAAGTTTTTTTTTTTTAATTTCTTTTTTTTTTTGCCTCAGAAGTTTTATGAAAAGCAAGTTGCTGTTTTCCTTTAGTCACTGCTCCTAAGTAATTAATTCTTTGTGTTGTTGACTGCTGCTTATTTAATACTACTACTAGGACAGTCCTTCAAGTATAGTGCCAAAATTCCTGCTTCCAAAGATGTGCAGTTTTTCCTAGATATTTTATTTCAATACCAAGAGCCCCAAACAAGCATGGGTGGGTATGTATATACTTTTTTTGTTGTTGTTTTGTTTCCTCTTCAAAGGGAAGACTTGCCTTGGGAAGTCAGGTCTAAAAGCTCTGCAAGGAATCTCAGGTGACTGTTGCAATTTGCCATGGGAACTGGCTTCCTTAGCAAGAGACTTTTTGTTTTGGTTTTTTTTTGTTTTTTTGGTTTTTTTGTTTGGGTAATTTAGGAGATCAGTCTGTGTTAAACCTGTATTTAAATATGAAGTATTCATGCTTAGGTTAAATGTTTTGTGGGTTTTTGGATGGCATTCCTACTCTGGTCATTAAGGGTTTTTTGGTGGTCTCTGAGCTTGCATTCCACCAGAATGATAATTAATGATCCATGTTTGTTGTATGAAGGTTGCTGGGATAGTCATCTGGATTCTAAGTTATCTACCTCATTTTTTCCTTTTGTAGTTGTAGTGTCTATTTTTCTAATAATGACCACTGTAATGACTGAGATTCAAGCAGATGCTTCCATGCACTATGTGAAACCAAAACCTGATGTATTATTAGTGGAAGCACCTGAAGAGTTGCTGGACTGACCTTTCACTATTCCTCGAACGCCTGCTGGAACTGGATGTGTGATGGGATCTGAACCAGGCTGCAAAGGGAGCATTTGGTGTGGAAGGGCTGAAGGATGGAAAGAAACCTGGCTGTTGACTGCAGGAAATCTTCCAAGTCCAGTCTCTGTTGTGGAAGGCCCCAAAAATGCAGGTTACCAAAAGTTTGTGTAATGTTGTTGCACCTAAATCTTGCTTATGATCTCTGTATGCCGAGTTGTGCCTTTCCTGCTGGACTTGTGAGTAAGAACATAGCAGTACCTGTTTACACTGTAAAGTGGATATTGTTACATAGACCACGCAAAAGGCATCCCAATTGTCACGTTTCTACGTTGTGAATGTATGACTTCTGAGAACTCTGTAGTTTTTTGAGTATCTACTGATGCGTTTCTGTTGACATTTTTTGAGAATAAATTTTGGGATGGCTTTTTCACACTTGGTGCTTTAATTTTTGTGGCAACAAGCTTTTTGTCTCCTGAAGGGCGAGTTCAGGAGGCAGCATGCTGCTTCACTCCAGGGACGTGAAATCCATGAGCTAGAGTTAGGCTTTAGTGTATTACTTAGAACAACAGGAACTGGGAAGCTGTGGAGGAGTCCTAGATCCATTCCTTAGGAACAGCTGGGGTTTGATACAGGGGCTGGGATGTGCCAGATATGTTGATTTCCACACTAGAATAGAATGACAGGAATATGTGCAATCATTTTTGTACTGTGATCATCCTACAAAGGGAAAAAGAATATTAAGTTGTCAAATTGCCAGCACCTGAAGATGCTGGCTGCATAGAAAAGGGATAAATAACTTCCCCTAAAGAGCAAAGAAAAACAGTTCTGACAACAGCCCAGGTAAAATGCAGAACCAGGGCACCCTAAAGCTGTACCTTTCCAACATCAGAGCTGCCTGACCGTGGTGCTCCTTGTTCAGTCCTTGGGAGTGCAAAGAAAGGCAGAAAGCAAACACTTGTTCTCTCAGCTCTGCCACCGAGCTCTGAAGAAATGGAAGAAGGTGTAGGGAGGGCAGGACAAGTCTGAGGTCAAGGAATCTCTGTCCCTTCCAATGGTGGGTTGGATTTCTGGCCAAGCTGTGGGGCTCTGACTGCCTCTTAATTACCATCCATAACATAATCCCATATTCACACCTCTGCTGTGTTTAGCTGTATTGTTCAGCAGGTTGGAAACTGAGGGGAGATGAGGAGGGAAGGAGTTTTATAAAGCCTGAGAGCTGGTCCAGAAATGAACTGTGAGGACACTGCTGCCAAAGCAGGACATCAGAGGCTTTGGCAGGCGGGTGTGTGATGTCCCTGCAGCACTGGGCTGCTGGGGGCCTCGGGTCAGTGTGGGCTGTGCCTGCCTTGGCCGCGTGGGCAGCAGAGCCCAAACGCTGTGAGCACATAGGCACTGCAGGGCTTTGCTCTCCAGGCCACGGTGTCGAGTGCTGGCTGTGCCCAAAGCTGTGGCAGCTCCAGGCTGGAGCGTGGCAGGGTCCCTGGCTGTGCCCAGAGCTGTGGCAGCTCCAGGCTGGAGTGTGGCAGGGTCCCTGGCCAAGCCTGATCCTCCCACAACACCTGGATGACAGGTAGGACCTCTCTGCCCCTGTCCCCGCAGCAGGAGCTGGGCCACAGGGACATTTCTGCTGCAGGGGAGAGTGTTTCCAAAGCCAGCAGGGCTGGGAGTTACCTGCTCTCCCATGTGTGAGAGCTGAACCAACACCTTCTGAAAGTCACTGTGGTGGAACTGCCCACAGTGGCAAGTGTGCTCGGTTTACAGTAACATTGCATCTTAACAACTAGAAGAGACAGCTGATTGTCTGCTGGCCTTTGCTGATGTGAATCAGGAGCGAGTTTACCGAGCCAACGCAGCTGCAGCGGTGTGAGAGCGGAGTGAGCCGGGTCTGTGCACTGTCTCTGCTCATCAGCCTCTCCTCTTGCCTAGAGGACTTTCTCGTTTGTTATTGCTTACTTTGCTCATCACACAGGGGATTTGCAGGCTGTTGCTTTTGTGTAAGTAGCATATGTGCTTGCATGAGCTAAGGTAAAGGCTGGCTTGCTTAAAAAACAAAGTAAACACTAAGTACACTTGCTTTGCCTTAATGTATTACCTCTAGTTTTCCTCTAAAGAAAGATTTATTTCAACCTGCCCTTTCTGTTCAGAGCTTCCCAGAAAGTCGATGGGAACTTTGAGGAGGGAGTTTGTCTGACCATGGTCGATAAGCAGCTCTGGGCTGAGCTTGGTGAGGCTGATTTGCCTTTCCACAGCTGGCGGTGGGGAGGTGGGAGCCGGCCTGGGCTGCTAAATACAGCATGGAGCAAAGGGAAAAGGACCTGCCTGCGGTGCTTGAACTGATGGGATGGCAGAGAGGGACTGAAACAAAGGAAAAGAGGTGAGTATTACATGAATTTTTAATTTTTTTGCTGTTGAAGGCCATGGTGCTCCCTGCAGGGTTTGCAGTCTGGAGTCAGGGAAGGTGATGGTTTCTGTCTGCACAATAGCAGCGTAGGCAGAAAGCTGCCCTGGTGTCTGTGTGATCCCAAGAGGTTCCTGCTCGCAGCTGAGGCTTTCTTGGTGCTTTTCTGTGCTGTGTGCTCAGCCCAGAGGGCTCCTCTCTGCCTGCCCTTCCCTGGCCTCCCCGCTGGCCGGTGTGTGCTGAGTGCTGGCCTCACGTGTCTGACTTCAGCTCACATTCACCACTGACCTAGAAAAGCTCCTGGCACTGCACAGCCACAGCAGGACAGGAAACAGCTCAGAGGCAGAGAAAGAACCAGCAATTACACACTCCTGGAGCCCATTACCATGCTATCTATTTTGTTATCATAGCTTCTGTTTCGTGCACTTTGAGTTAATTGCATATGAAGGGCAGTGTTCTTTGCAACATTTTGATTGCAGTTGGTGCTGTCTGGTTTATTGGGAAGCTTGTTTGTTAATGCTGTTATAAGTGATTTTGTGCTGGACTTCCCAGCCACGCTCTGGCAGCACCACTCTCGTTTTAAACTTCTTTATTAACATCTCTGGCTGTCACATCTCACAGGTCAAAGATTCACTTCTCTGACCCAATTACTTCGTGCAGAAAATGAAGTCTCAAGTTAGAATGAGAACAGGTGGGTCTCATCATGGGCCTTCTTTTCCATACTTGGTTTAGGCAAAATCCAGACGTGACTAAAGGTTTGTGTAAGTGTCTCTCTAAAGAAAACTAAAACCCAAATCAAGTGAAATTCACGATATCTAGTGCTATTGAATATATATATGTATTTATCTTGTCCCAGCCCAGAGCACTGAGTGCCACCTCCAGCCCTTCCTTGGACACCTCCAGGGATGGGCACTCCAAACCTCCCTGGGCAGTTCCAAGGCCTGAGCACCCTTTCCAGGAAGGGGGCAAAACTGAGCCAACTGAGTTGACCAAAAGTCCAAGCACTCCGTTTATGAACCCATGAGAATCTGAGGGCCAGGTACGCAAACCAAGGTGTGCTGTGAACAGGAGGTGATGCAGGAGGAATGTGTGGGGGAAAGAATGACAAATAGCCTGGATTCTCAGTGCAGAAATACAGAACCAGTCCTGAAATCTTTTATTCACGTGCTCTTCCCAGATACTCACTGGCTTTGCAGTGCTATGCATGTGAGGATGTTTTTAAATCAAGTTACCTGGGGTGGCTTTACAGCCCCTCACAGTCCTGTTGATCCACTTGGCAAAGTTTGTTTTAGAAAAATCTGTCTCCATGCAGTCTAGATGTTCAGAATACCAAACATAACTTTTTTTCTTTTTTGATATACTGGTTGGGGTTTTTTTCCCACGAAACCAGTTTGATTACTTAGGTCTTTAAAGTTCAGCACATATTCAGGTGATTTGCTGCCTCGGGGCACCTAAATTTCTGTATGTATTAAAGTACTCCACCCCTTGCAACTCACAAAGTCCAGATTGGAAAAACATCAGATTCCTTCACTACTTATTCTTCTGTTTCCCCCTCAATTCTTCCAATCTTAAATGACAAAATAACTATATTATGTAGGGTTTTTTGGTTTTGGTTTTTATTTTTTATAAAAGTCGCAAATATAAAATGTGTAACAAGTATTTTCAGTTTATAGCTTTACATTTTTTATCACACTCACAGGAGGTGTAACACAAAAACAATATGGCAAGAATTCACAGAACAGCTACAGCTAATAGCCAGATCATTTCAAGACCTAACAAAATACAAATAAAAAATGCAAGTGGGAGTTTATTTGTCTAGAAAGCCTTTTTCTTTCTTCATTTCTTAAGCTGACAGCTGTCCTAGCTGAACGACAGTTTGACTATTACGGTTTTAAAAATTAGGTGCTATAGGGTTGTTTTCTTCTTGATCCACAACATATAATTATGCGAGGAAGAAAAAGATCCTACATAAAGACTGCACTTCCTCAGAGCAGCGTGAGCAGTATCTGCTCCGAAACTTCATTATGAGAATGCCAAATGTTCTCTGCATAGCAGAGCCCGTGGCAGTAGGAGCTTTATTGTAGTTTCCCTTAGCAAGTGTTGATGGATTTATGGAGGGCTTCATTAAATATAGGCTTAAAGGATATCCGCTATCGCCCACTTGTCAAAAGCAAAAATAATATCAAAGCCATCCGTGCAGCTCCGAGCTGCAGGTGTTAACAGTGCATGATAATCTGGGAGTGTTTAACTCCCCAATTAATCGCAGTAGTCTTGTCTGAGCTCAGCCCTTTCAAAGATAAATTTCCAAGATGAATGCATCCCGTGGAGGCTGAGGGCACATGTACAACGATCCCACCCTGCTGAAGGTTCGTGCTGTGCTGTCCCAGCTCGGGGTTGTGTTTCCCTGGCTCCCAAATGCTCCTTTCCTGGCGGCGGCTCCGCGCCTGCGGAGCTGAGCCCGGGGATGGGCGGCTTCTGCAGGTTTGCTCTGATTTTGAGGGATTGAATGCCACAGTCCAGGCCTGTTTCAGTGCTGCCTCGAGGAAGAGTGACTCTTCACAGCATCACAAACCCCCCTCTTTGCCTGTCACCGTGGGAGTGAGTCAGGAGCACGGGGAATTATCCCGGTGTAGGAGCCGAGTGCTGCACGTTTGCCCGTAGCAACCAAATCCCTTCCCCTGCCTTCCTTCCAAACGGGGCAGCTGCAAACACAGCCCTGAAACAAAGCTGCAAATACCATGTGCAACGGGCTCTGCTTTCAGACAAAGAAGGTGCACCCTGGTGTTTGTAAAACGTGCCCTTACGGAATCAGATAATCACAGGTACAAAGAATAATGGCACAACTTGGGCTGCCTGTGGAATCATGGACACTTTGTTCAACCAGTCACACACCTTTAGTCTGAGCCAACTCCTTAGATGTCAGAATTCTCTATATTTTGATACTCATGCTTAGAGAAAAAAAAAAATGTAAACAAATCCAAAAGTAGTTCAAAAATTGAATTAATCTTTCAGCTTACGAGAAGTCAAACAGGATATCATTATTATAACTTTCCTCTGTGTTCATCAGGAAAAAAAATAGTCCTATGCATAAAAAGCTCAATTATTTATTTAGTAGCACAGCTATAATGGAAGAAAATTTATAGCATATTGTGCTAAAAAGGTAATGAGTACATTTGCAAATGCATTGTCAGGACCACCGATCCATTGTTTGAGTGGGAAACTGGCACCGGGACTTGCTCCTTGGAGGAATACGGGCACACCCCAAACACAGCTCATTTACGTGTTCTTTGATCAGTGGAGCTGAGAGACCTGGGTTTGTTTGAGGATCCGTGGAGCCCTGGAAGGCCTCACGTGTGGGTGAGGAGCTGGTGTCACGGGCAGAGAGCAGGAGGCAAAGCCACAGGGACAAGGAGGGGACAGTGCTCTGCAGACAGAGCAGAAAGGCAAGAGATCAGGCAGGAAAAGCTTCCAAAACCAGTGGGAAACTCTGGCAGAGGCTGATGGACACAGGAATTTCTGGTTTGATTAAGATGCACCCGGAGCCTGTCCATAGGCTGGGCTTTGCCAGGATCAGCTTCCACTTGTCTTTGTGAGCCTGAACATCATCAGGCCATGGGAGACTCGGTCCATAAAACATAATCCTACAGGCAAAGCAGGTGTGCTTGTGCTGCCTGCTCGGGGAAGAGGTATTAAATCATCCCAGGCAACAACCTGGTACTTTTGTCCAACTCTTTGTGTTAAAAATGGGGGCTCAGCCTTGGACTTGCCAATAAACCATTCCTGGGTTTGAAACGGGATTTATGATGTGCAGCGATGAGAACAGTGACAGCATCTGATGAACTCTCCCTGCAGCACAACCTCAGAGGGGGCCAAGTGGTCCAGCTCTGGTTCTAAGACAAATCACTTGGTGGGAGGAGAGCAAGGAGAGATAGAAAACTGCTTGCTCTGTTGTTAATTTAATCATCTGGGGGGGGAAAAGTCCTGAAAGAAAAAAAACCATAGATAATGATTTAAAATGATGGAAAATAACTCAGCTCCTTTTAATTAGCAGTGGTGCAGTATGAATTCTGGAGCTTGCAGGGCTCCTTTGTAAGCCTCAGGTTCTGTGCTTGCAAAAATAGAGCATCAAAGCAAGCCAGTGGCATCAGAAAAAAACAAAATAGGTTTTATTTCACTTGATTTAACAAATCTAACTCCTCAGTCTGAGGCTGGAGGTTTTCCCTTGGGCATTCCTTCTCAACAGGAGAATGAAAATCAAAGGCTTGGAAACCAGGAGAGCTCGTACCTGCTGAGAGTGCTGAGATCACAAGTGAAGTCTTTCCAGCAAAGCAAATGTTATGCCAGAAATATGTCAGGGAGTGGGTTTAGCCCATTGGGCTACAGCCTGGTCTAGATCCTTCAGAGTGATTTTCTAACTAAAACTCAAAAGTGTCTCAATACAAGGCAGAAAATCAGAGCACCCATGAGGGAGGCTTTGAACGTTTGTTTGGATCCTCAGAGGCTGCGTGAGTCTGCAGGGCATCCCTGTGCTCCTCCTTCAGGATTACTGGGACTGAGTCGCCCTACAACAGTCAGTGGTTTCTTCTCCCGTGCTCTGGGACGTTGGAGTTGGGCAGGAATGATGTGGAGGAAGTTCAGCTGCTCTGTGTAAAGGAGGGATGTCACTAATTTCTGTCTGATCACAAAGATGTCAAGGGCCAAAATGTAGTGCTTAAAAGAATGTTGGATGTTTTCAAATCCAGTGCCACTTTCACATCAAAGCAAATAACAAATGGCATTTGATAAGTTTTATTTTAATCGAGGCTGGAGGCTCAGACTGGCATTTCAGCCTGTACAGCATTAGGGCAGCAGGTTTGTGGCAATGGTGTGAGTAGTTTTGGTCAAGTACAAGGTCCTGTTTAGCTTCTTCAGTTGCTCCTTTTATTAAATTATCATTTGCAGTGAATTCTAGCATCATATTGTTTCATATAAAAAATTTCAGATGTAGAATACGAGAAAAAATAGAGTAAGTGTGTTTCATGAGCCAAAGTGTGTGTGGGAGAGAGGATTTCTGTTTCTACTTCAATTGTCTCCATGAGGGGGTAAGAACAGTAGATTGGGAAATGAAATTAAAACATGGTGTTACTTAATTGAAATACAGCCTAAAAGTCAGTCCTACAAACACTTTTTGTAGTAAGACAGCCCAAGTTAGGATGGCATTGGAAATGTCTGCCTAAACAGTCTCAGTACTGGTGCCTGAAACTGGTGTAACTCTTCCTTGTGCTGCTGAAATGTCCTCATTGCAAAATGTCAGGATGACTCTGCTTCAACTGTAAGGAAAAAAATTAAATGACAGTTGCAGTTTGTGCCAGTGTAATCCACAGTGTAACGAGATGCTTGAAATCATAAACAGAAGTGCTGGAGCAATTTGTGCCTAAATTTGCAGAGGATATCTGAATTTTTATCCAGAAATGGGCATTGTGAGGAGTGGGTGAAGGTCACTGAGCAAGGAGGGTGCGAGCAGCAGCAGCAGCAGCATAAATCACAGTCCTGTGAGGCGGCTGGGGAGCGGTGCCGAGCAGGGGAGCTCAGCCCCGCAGCTCCGCGCTGGCTGCAGAAGGCACAGGACACGCGGGGTGTGGTGCGGGGCCTTGGCCGCGGGTGAAGGACAGCAGGGCTCAGCTGCAGAGGCCGAGAGCGAGCGGGAAACGAACACGGGGTGCGGGGGGAAAGGGGCAGGATGGGGTTAAGGGCAGAGCAGGTGACGGCCGAGGGCAGGGCGGG
>VXAD01010755.1:21376-79346 GCA_013399195.1 Dicrurus megarhynchus | reverse complement strand
CGGGGGCCGTGTCACCGCCGCCGTGTCACCGCCGCCGCCCGCCCGGCCCGGCTCCTGCTTGTCATCATCCATCCCCGCTGTGGCGCACGGCCGGCGCTGGAGAATCCCTCGGCCTTTGCTGGGGAAGAGCGCTGGACCATCGATGGTGTGTGTAACAAAGGCCCCGGCTCCCATTAACTGTATCAGCACAGCAACACAATATCCTTGTGTGCCGTGTTGCAGTAGCCCGAATGTGCGATGCGTCCCTGCGGGAGACGTGTGGATATATTTATACCGGTATTCTCATGCAGGAAGTTTAATAAGGAAAATGGTTTTCCACTACTCTTCGATTATGAAATTGCACCACTGTGCAGACAGGTTGGTTTGCACACAGCAGGGTGCACGTGGTATCCAAGTCACCCGGCTGTCAGTTATCGCAGCATTTCATTTGTACCTGGAGAATTTGGGTTTTTAAAATGTGGCGAGTGATGTTAGCAAAATAAACCAAAATATTGAAGGAAATCTTCACTCTTAGAACAAGGGGAAATATACACACTCATTTATCTTTTTGGTCAGTAGTGTGGATTCAGGTTCCTGTAACTGACATGGTTGTAGACAGTTTATTCAGCGTTAGAATGATTCCTTACTGTCAGCATTGTTTCTGGTACCTGCTGTGGCAGTATCCTCGCCAGGGAGGGGTGTGTGATGCAGCAGCAGCAATCCCCCGTGCCCGTGTCACATGCACCGCTGAGCAAGTGCCACAAGGTGCAGCCACCATGGCCTTGCATTTAGGGATGTGATTGAAGGGAGCGGGGAGAGGTGAAGGCCTGGGAAATTTCTCAAAGCTGCTTGAATGACTTCTTTTCCTGGAGTTCTCTAATCTCCACCAAGAGCCTCCTGGGTGTTCCGATGTGGTTTGTGCTGCCTAGCAGAACCTGCCCTCAGCTAACCCAAGCCATGGTTCATTGCCTGTGGATTCTACCTGATTAGCAGCCACAGAGAGGGTTTCCAGTAGTAGCAAAAAATTCCAGCAGCATGTGAAAGAAGATTGCCTAGGGTTTTTACTCAATAGCAGTTGAAATAAATTGGGTTTGGGGTTTCTGTTTGGTGCAGTAACTGCTTGGGGGTGGGATTTGTCATATATGAGGAGCCCTTGTTTTAGTGATGTGATCTCTTGGTATTTGATCAAGTGATGGATAGCAAAGCATCAAAGTCAAGCCAATCCAAACCAGTGTTATAAACCATAGAAGAAATCATCCAGCAAGTTGGGAGGTCCCTGGTGTCACATCCAGAACAGAGCCCTGGGAATCCTAAGCCATAATCAAGGCCTCCTGTCTTCTGTTCCCTCTGAGGAAAAACCCAGACAAAGCCTGTCCAAGTTACATTCCTTGATGCCTATGAAAACCCAGGATTAGCAAGTGTTGATGGGCTTCACGTTTCCATAGCCCCAACTGGTTTCTACTGCAGGGGTTCCCCCACCACTGGGGGTGAGCTTTCAGACATATTTTTGTCAGTGTGGTCTTCTGGAGTGGGGAGCAGATTTCGGGTCCTGTACTGAATGGCTTCATAGAAATCTTTGTTTCAGTTAACATAAAAGTGAGAAATGCCTAATTCACCTGTAGGGCAGGTGCCATCCAGCAAGGCTTTCATTACCCTCGGCCTCTGGCATGCTTTGAAGAGAAGCCAGGGAGGAACTGGCTCAGTAGCCCTGCAGAGATGAGTGATGGCTCAGACAGCTCAGGTCTGTGTCAGAGAGAAGCCGTGTGCCTGATGAACCAAGTGGGAGAAGTAGGGATCTGTTCCTGAGCACAACTTCAGTGTGGCTCTTCCTTGCTCCCACCAAAGGCTGAGCTCTGGATTCCCGTGCTGTGTGCCTTGAGTTGAGCCGTGTTCACCCAGTGCTTTGCAGCACTCTGAAAAGCACTGTGAGCGCCGTGCCAGTCAGGAGGGAGGGTGGCATCAATTGCAGCAGGACTGGCGGTGGGATGGGAGTGAGCCTGGGCTTCCCAGGGCCCCGCTGTGCCGGGGAGGGAGCTGCAAGTTCCTCCAGTACCCCAGGTGCTCTGCTCAGCGCATGACACGAGTTTTCCCCTAAATAGCTCGTGGTGTCAGTCCTCAATCCTGCAAGGCTTCTTTTAAAGCAGCAAACTGCTGTGCTCACGCTGCTGCTGCCATGCAAAAGGCCTCGATCCAGAGCTGCGGGGGGAAGGAGAGGGAATGAGGCAGGGAAGGAGGAGCTGTACAGGAACACTTCGACAGGCCCTGCCGTTGTACGTGCCTGTGCACTCTGGCTCTGTTTGAAATGGCAAATTCCATCTCAGAGTCAACAGAGAGGGAGGGCAGCTCCTGCCCTCGGTGTGCCAGTGTGGGTGTGCCTTGGCACGTGCAGGGCTGGGGCTGGGCTGCCTTCCCACACGCAGGCTGTGGGCTGCGGGAGCTGCAGCTCTCCTGGCCCCTTCCAGAGCCATCCCGGCTGCATGGCCTGCAGCGGGAACGTTCCAGAATGTTTCTCATGGAATGACTCGTGTGGAGGTGCATAAAAGGGCAAGGTGGTCGTGCATGGCTCTGGTTTTCTTTAGCCATGGAAAATTTGTTCCCTGCTTCTGGAATAACGTCATGGTTTGTGTATTAAAGGTGCCAAGCATGGCCCGTGAGGGTCATAGAAACATCATCTGAGAAGTGGGCTTCGTTCAGAAGTGACTAAATATGCCAATGAGCTTCGGCACTAATTTGACAAATTCTACCTCAGTGTTGCACAAGTGTGGCACTTTTTTGCCGTTGGGTTTGTTTTACATGGAAAATGTGCATGGAAGCATTTTTCATTTGATCTTCATACACTTCTCCATCAAACACACTGCATTTATAGCTAAAACCTGCTTCTTGCTCGTGGCTGTTCATCTGGCATCTGACAGTCACTCTGCCATGTTACTGCCTCTTACCTCATCACGGGGAGTGCGTTGTTGTAAGCAAACACAATCCCAGGTGAAGTGCAGAGCAGAGCTGTTCTTCAGTTCCTCCCGTCCGTCTGGATGCCTGTGCAGACTAAGGGCAGCATCACTTACAGGACTCAAAGTTTAAGGTACAGTTTGCATCCAGAGGGATTCTTTTGAGTGGTTGTGACTCTATTTGAGGATTTGTGAGTTTGTTTCCTGTTGTTATTTTTTCCAGGTTATGATTTAAAATGTGAATTGCACGGTGCTGTATCAGCTGCCCCAAATAAGCTGTCTTCATGTGTTTTTCATGTTCTTTCTGTAAGGTGATATTTTTTTAAAAGTCCATGGTTTACCCTCACTTGCTAGTTTTCTATACTTCAGGGGCTACTGCAGGATTGTTCTTCAGTGCTCCAGTTCCAAAATGGAGAAGGAGAAATGTTTAGGAATGTGTTCCTAAACTTTTATAGAAAACTGTTTACATTTCTGTAACTTTGTGATTCCTATTCTTGGAAAGTGCACGTTAATTTTATCAGCGTTTCTCAGCAGCAGTGTAAACTTTCAGCTATTTTTCTAGACAATCTTTCCCTTTCCAGGATGCAGTCTTCAGATTTCATGATGGAAAACATTTTATTATTCCCAATAATGCCAGTACTTCTCTGCCAGAAATTTCCTCCCGTGACACTGCCTTTGCTCTGAGCAGAGAATTTTGGAGAAACGAAGCATTCCCTCATTGTCTGGGTCCCTAAGCTTGAGAGTTAAAAGTAGGGGTGGTAGCCAGAGAAACAGCAGATCACAGAACTACATAATGCCTGCAAAATTCTTCCAGGGAGGAACAAGTAAAGTAACTGGAAAAAGCTGACAGCTCCAGTCAAAAGGACTTTATATTTAATGGGCACCAAAGCTAATCTGAAAACACATTTGTATGTGCTCAGAGTACTTTGTTTCTGGTGCCCAAATGAATGGATTTTTCTTTTTTACATTAAGATTATTCAGTTTCTAGAGGAGAAAGGGAAAAGAAGAACTAATGATCTTATTGATTCTTCCCCAGTGAAGTTTAAGACATCACTGAAAAGTTTAAAAATAATTAAAAATTAAGGCAATTGGATATGTTTGGGAGGAGTGATAAACATCTGCCTGGAAGAATGAGCACATGGTTCTGTGCTTGAAAAATGACTCTGTTCTTACCAAAAGTTCATTTTCTAACTTATTTCAGCTGGCACTTGGATAATTACTGTGTGAGAGAACATTCCTGCTAGTCCAGGGTCCGATGGGGATTGCTCTGTGCCCACCCAGCAAAGCACAGGAGGGGAAAACACGGTCACAGAACAGGTGAGGGTTAAATGCCAGCGCTGGGCTTGAGTAGGTGCCTTCAGAACAAAAATCTTGGAACGTTTGTGGGGTAAAAGTCAGGATTTGCTGTCCGGATTTTCAGCCCCTGGTGCCTGAGTTCCTGGCTGAGGCTGCAGCCCTGGGCTGTGATGAAATGGGATTCCTGAGCGCTGAGGAACCTCTCCAGTTAAAGTGTTGCAAGCAATGGTTGTAGTATTCTGTTCATTGGCTGGGCTTTTTTTTATTAAATACTTCACAGAAACCTCGTGCTGGAAGGCTGTGTAGGAGATTTCCAGCAGAAACGCTGGATATTCTTCACTTGGGCATTGATACTCCTGATATTTGCCTTCGAAACTTGCTAGGCAGGAAGTTTTTCCTTTGTTTGTCTAATTAGGTTTTCAGTTTGCTTTCCCTGTCATTCAGGAGGTTGCAAAAACTGTGACTCCAGCCAGGCAGGGATTTCACAAACCTGTTATTTTTACTCAGCAGATTCCCCCATGCCCTTTCTTGCTTACACTTGGAGCTGCATTATTTTTAGGTTGTTTCTCAAACCCTGTAGAAGGTAAATGACCATTCTTACAGCAAGGAGTGTGTTTGTGGTGGAAATGCTACAAGAGGTCACCCTATTGTAAATATTATGATATAGGTGTGTGGGTATTTTTGCTGTTGCGTGCAATTCCTACAAGAGGCCCAACCTAAAAAATAAACAAAGGTAAATGGTTTCAGATGTCTGATTGCAAGGACTGACTGATTTTTCCTAACTGGAAAGCACATTGTGATGAAATAGGGTGTGTGGACATCAGATTTGCTCCCTTGGGCAAAGCCTCTTTTTGGAGCCTTTCCTCCTTTGTGAAAGAAGGAAAACCACTTTTTTCTCCCTTTTTTCTGTAGAGCATATCTATATTCTGTTGGAATCCAAATTACCACCATTTCCACTACTTTCCATTAAAATGTATTTGGGATGCAAGTGGCTATTTGTCTTAGGTCTTCACCCGCAAACACAAAAGCAAACTGCAATTAAAAGGTATCCAGCTAATGAAATACACATCTGTAGCAGAGCTTGTGAATTTGAGTGTTTAACAACAGCTTTGCTGTTTGTTTGGTCTTGGTAACCAACTGCCTTTCAAAGTGGATGTTGTACACAAATGTGGGGGAAAAGGATCTACTAGTTAGATTTTTTTTTAACAAGCAAAAATAGTTTGTAGAGTTGACAAAAATTGAGAGATTGAGGGGCAAGCATAACTTTTTGAAGTGGTTATATTTAGGGTATTTATATTAATTATGGTTGTGTGGCACTACCCAGGGAGTAGTCGAAGAAGGAAATCCACTGGCTTAGAAAGGTGACAAATGCAGAATAACAGGGACTGTCCCTATCCAGAGGTAAGCAGGTATGGCAGCAGTGGTGCTGCAAGTCCGTAGGAAATCAGATGTCTTCTGTATATTCCTGAACATCAAAATATCCCCAGTTATTTCATTCCAGTGATTTGATTTGGGTGCTCCCTGCTCTCATGGTTTGAACTGCTGGAATGGAGGGTTTGACGTAACCTGGAGCTGAAGGAGTCTCTTGGGCACCATCCAAAACCTGTGATTCCATGTTCCTGCAGCACTGCTGTGTGGGTGCTGTGCAGTGCTCTGCTGGCTCGTCAGCATTTCGGTCTCAGAGCTTCTTTCAGAGGAAAACCACCTTCCCTGTGCTTGGGTGGCATCTGTACTTAGGGCTTAGATTGTTCTTGGTACAGACTAGAGAAAATCCACCTTTTCAGGCCTTGTCTGTGGCTCTTCATGAAACAGAATAATGTCCAAGTAATTTGATTAAGCAAAAGTCCTTTTACGTAGTTTTGAAAGCCTGTGAGAAACCACCTTGCAAGTCAGGCTGGTGAAGTGAATGCCTGTGCCTGCCCAGGGAGCACTGGATCACATGGTGACACCTCTTTATTTCTGGAAGCAAAGTCGAGTTTTAGTCCCCTTCTGTACTCAGGGCACTGACTTAACTGATAACACTTCTTTCTATTTGCAGCCAGCAGGGCTTGAAACATTAAAAATTAGGTTCTTTGTAGGTAACCACCTTCTGTGTGGAGAGATGTGAACTCTGTTCAACGCACCACATGTATCTTCTGGCAAGACAGTGCTTTGTGCACTTCCTTCAATAGTTATTTCTTTGTTAGCTGTGCATTGAACTGAACTTTTGGGGCAGAATGCTCAATTCGAGAATAAATCTTTGTGGTACATTCTGGAAAGATGTTTTGTAAGAGCCCTGAAGCTTTTGGTTATCAATCTGGCTGATGTTGGCTCTCCCAAGTGTCAGTGAAATTCAATAGTTCTGTTTTTAAAGGAACAAGGGCATGGGAAGAGATTGGCTTTCAGAAAGCAGCAGTGACAACAGAAAAATGCCCTTTTGGGGTCTGGGAGGGTACAGTGATTTTGAGCTTGAGAGAGGCTTTTCAAGGTGCAGGAAGGATGGCTGGTGCATCTTTGCAGCTTCCATGATGGACCTGACCCTGGTTTGGTTCTGTGCCTCGAGTCAGGAGTTGTAACATGGGGCAGGGCGTGCTTTTCTGCACTGAAATTCGTGTGAGCAGAGAGTTCTTGGTGGCCTCAGTGCCAGGCTGAGGGTCCCGTGAGGCACCTGGAGCTGGTGCAGGCGGGCTGGGGCTGCAGTGGGTGTGTGTGACTCAGAGAAGTGTGCTAAAAATTAACTCATTAGTTAATTAATGTTCCTTCTGCAGGTGTTGCGAGTGCTTAAGATGCTGTGGGAGGAGAGACCCCAGGCCTCGGACTGTCTGGCTTGGCCACCCGGAGAAGAGAGACCAGAGATACCCTCGCAATGTCATCAACAATCAGAAATACAACTTCTTTACCTTTCTCCCTGGGGTGAGCATGAATAAAGTTGCTTTTCATCATCCCACCCCAATGCCTTCCCCATTTCTCCGTGGTTTTACAGCAGATAAGTGCAGACTCTGGAGCTGGAGCAAATGGTGGGGTTGTGTTTGGTAGAGTTTGTGCCAAAACTGCCTCAGGGCAGCAGCAAACCAGACACTGATCTGTCCTGAGTGTCCAGGAGTGCTTTAAAACTGCCCCAAGTCAGCATTTAGTCACAAGTCAGTCACTTAGTCACACACAGAAATGTTTCTGGTGGTTAGTTCAACATGCATAACATCCTCCCTCCTCTTTTTTTCTGCTTTTTTTTTAGGTTTTGTTTAACCAGTTCAAATACTTCTTCAACCTTTATTTCTTGCTCTTGGCCTGCTCTCAGTTCGTGGTTGAAATGAGGCTTGGTGCACTTTACACATACTGGGTTCCTCTGGTAGGTCATTCAAGGTTTATTTATCCAAGAAAGTTTCAGTGTTTGACAAAATTTCTTGTGCTGCCTTGTCTGTGGGGTGTAAATTTGCACCTTAAATCACATTTTTAACTTGCTCCCTGAGGCCTTTGCCGTGCATGTTGTAGAATTTAGACTTTCAGTGCAGTGAAATCCCTGGTAAAAGCCAGAAAGAAGTGAAGGGGCAGCTTTGGGACATTGCTACTAAAATTCTGTTTGTGTTAAAGCCTGGATCTCCGGGAATTCTCTCTCAAATGCTGTATTGCATTTGCTGTGTGAATTTGCTTTTGTAGGATCCTGTTCTGTAAATTAAATACACGTGCACATGGAGGTTCTCTCTTTGTGTTGTAGAGGCAGTTGTGACTTGTCTGTGCCAGGTGAGCAATTAGAACTTGCACACGAGCTGCCAGAAAGCAGGATAAGAAAATTCTTTGTTCATTACTGCTGCTGTTACAAGTGTTGGGGCTGGAATGACATATGAGATGACACAGTCAGTTGGAACATGTGGGAATGTTTTGGGGTGATTATTTGAAGACTCTTCAAGCAGCTGAAACCTAAGCTGAAAATAGCTGACACTTTTAAAGTTTTATTTTGGAAAGCAGGTAGGAATTGCTAGGTAAATGAACAAATGCATCTCATTACTAAATTAATTAGATCACACATTTAGATATATGTATGTACTGGAAATCTTCAGTTTCTAACATCACCTTGCTCCCTTCTTAAAGTTCCTTATTGACAAAGATAATCAGTACATGGTTGCAATTTTCAACACAATAGAGGTTGTAAAAAGTTTATTTTCCGTGATGCATGAGGAGTGTTTTAACTGTTTAGTGAGGCTGAGCTAATAGTCTCTAGGAGAAACATGACTTTGTCATACCAAGCCCATGAAGAATAGGTTTGCATTACTTAATTATTTTTTATACAGTGAAGGATGTGATGTGGGCATTTCCTCATGGCAAGAGGAAATGAAATGACTGCTCATATGCACAGACAAGTAGGACTGAAGCCCTAATCAGGCAAACGTGTAATTATACCATGAGTAGTGCACATAAATATCTTTGGAGTGTTATTTGTGTAGGTGGAGTGTCTGTACACACACACATGAAGGCACATGCATTCTCTATTTATCTGTGTATATAAAAAGGGGGTTATACAGATTTCTGGATAAATTTCTATGTAAAGAAATCTCCCAGAGGAGTTGTGCTGACTTCAGTGGCTCTGTGGTGGTGGGAGCACTGAGATTTGCAGGATCCTGCCTTACCCTGGAATTCTGTGTAACCCCTCAGTCTCAGTTACTCACCTGTGAGGTGAAGTGAAGTATGGTACTTACATTCTTCAGGTAAACTTCGTGAAGATTTGCTTGGGGCATTAACTTTACAAAGATTTGCTTGGGGAGAGCATCACGATAAAGCTGAAAAATTTTTTAAGCAACAACTCTTTTTTAAAGCAGCTGTTGTGTGTTTGGTGCTGGGAGCTGGCACAGCAGCACATCTCTCTGCGCTGGTTTAGGAAGATAAGATAGAATAAGGCAGTGCAGATTGTTGGCAGTGGCACTGATAAATATTGCTCTTATTAGAGGCAGATGTGATTTTTTTTCCTGACCTTTTCATCCCTCCTGTTCCCCCCCGTGCTCCTCGCAGGGGTTTGTGCTGGCTGTCACCGTGATCCGCGAGGCGGCCGAGGAGATCCGATGCTACATGCGGGACAAGGAAGTGAACTCGCAGATCTACAGCAAGCTCACAGCCAGAGGTCGGCTCCGTGGCTCCGGAATCCAGCCCTGCTGACAGCCAGAGCCAGAGTTCAGGCAGCAGGAGGGGGCTGTGGGCTCCCAGGCACGTGGCGTCCGTGGCCACGCTGCCGCCGCGGAGCCCTCGGGGTCCGGGTGGGCGCTCCTGGGTGGCTCCTCAGCAGGCTCTGGGGGAGGCTGGGGTGTGCTGAGGGATTAATGGAATGCTCTGGGTGGGAAGGGACCCTAAAGCCCTAAAGTTCCACCCCTGCCATGGGCAGGGACACCTTCCACTGTCCCAGGCTGCTCCAAGCCCCGTCCAGGCTGGCCTTGGGCACTGCCAGGGATGCAGGGTCAGCCACAGCTGCTCTGGGCACCCTGTGCCAGGGCCTGAAGATCCTGTGTGATGTGTGTGTCTGTCAGCAGCAGCTGATGTCGTTCCTCAGGACTGGCAGGATCAGCTCTTGCATTTCCCGTGTCCATCCCCTCCAGCCTCTCTCCAGCCACAAGGAGTTTGGAGCCCTCATTTGTGAGTGAGCCCAGGCTGTGGCTCAGCTGAGCCTGACCCTGCCCTGGCCATTGTTCACAGCTGTGCTGTACCTAACAAAGACATTTAAATTCTCATTTGAACAATCCAGTGCTGCCTCACTATGGAGTTACTCTTAATACCACGACAAAAAGATGGTGAGGCCAGGGTTTTGTTTTAAAAAGGGAATGAACAGAATCTGAGCAAGTTTTGGTTCTTTTCCATTTCCAATTTCTTAGTTATAAAAGTTTATACCCCTGAATTAAGATGCAGTGATGTAGGTGTAGCAAAATATGCTGCATTTGTAGGAATAAGGCTGCTTTTTAAATGTAATTGCTTAAGGCTGGATATAGTTCACATGCCAGGAGTTAGGAGGCAACTCCAAACTGGGGAGTTTGAGTTTCTGAATATTAAATCCCCTTTTAATAACGTGTTCTTACTACAACACTTAAAATGCTTGGCAACCAACAAAAGCCTCATCCAAGAGGGGTGTACTACATCTATTTAAAGATATAAAAGAGTTGCCTTCTGGATTCTATTCAATGATCTATAAGGGGCCTGACCTCTCCTTTAGTTCTTTTCATATTGCTATTACGTTTCCCATGAATGATTTCCCTCCCCCCAGTCCTTTAACTTTTCTAATTTTGTGAAAGAAACCAAGGAGGATTGGCAGCTGGGCACTAGCTGAAAATCTTAAGCCACTGTATTTGACATGAATTTTGTGCAGAAACAGGAATGAGACTCTGTAGTATGGTTTAGAGTAGAAAAAAAATGTAGAAAATTATTTATGATTGTCACATGGTTTGGGGAGAAAAGTAATTTTCTGTCCCTCACTGAATCTCAGTATTGAATTTTTTTGGGAGAGCTGATCATCTCCTTTTCCACTGATTAAAACCTCAGCACCTCTGAGAATTACCTGTGAGCAGGGAAGGGCCTGGTGAGGCCACCCTGGCTGGGGATGGAAATTTGGGGTTTGATTTTTCAGTCAGAGGAAGGAGCTGGGTTTTCAAGGGAGACCATCACCAGCTCAGAAGTAGAAGCAGCAAATATCAAACTAAGTTGGGAACAGCTGATGTGAGCAGTTAATTTTCAGTGTAGCTGACAGTAGGACTTGACTTGGGCTGTTTACAGACTGTTTCTTTTTCTGTTGCTGTTGAACAGCACAGGTCATGCTGCAGGGTTTTGGCACAGCCCCGTGCTGAGACCTAATGACAAAAAACCCTCCACCCTAAACCTTTTTTATCTTTTTACCCAGATGATCCATTTCTGGTCCAAAATGATGAAACCAGCAGACTTCTGGAAAGCTTTTTTTTTTTTTTTAGTGGAAAGCTCTCCATTTAAAGGACAGTTGTTTGGATTGTTATAAAAAATAATCAAATTTCAATCCCCTATTCATAAGGCCACAAGCCTCCCTGTGTTCAGGGGTCTGTGTTCTGATCTGCTTGATGGAAAGCTAGAACTGTGCTTGCAAATTCCTGGCTTGTTTTTCTTCTGTGGCAGCCCCCCCTCCCTGGGTAGCGCTGCATAATAGAGAGAAACTCCACAGAGAAGTGGAAGGGACCTCCTACTGCGGGGTGCTGCTTAAGATACAGATCATTGGCATTTACAAGCCATATAAAAACAATATTTTCCCAAACTCTGCAAGTCCTGCTCCACAGCATAAGGCTACAAAAGCCAAAAGTTTGGTGCAGCACATTAAACAACGCCCCCCCCTCTTTTTTTAAAAAATTTTTTAGATGCATTCAACTTGTTTTAGTAAACTTCTGGCTTCATCTTTAATTCCAAATGGAGTGTTTGGAGCTGTACCTCAGTGAAGCTTTGCAGATCTATTCTGAAATTTTGACTTAAGTGCTTGCGTGGTTGAAAAAGGCATCTCTTCTGGCTAATATTCATTTAAATAATCTGCTTTCTGGTACATCCATCACACTGCAGATTTGGTGATAATTTCAAAGACCATGGCTTAAGTTGGAACAAACTGTTTGCATTTTATTATGTTTACTTTCTTGTCTTTAAAAAAGATAAATCAGGATACAGCAAAGAATGAAACAAATACCACACAAATTTTAACAATAGATTTTTTTTAACAAGAGCTCAAGGCTAGTTCCTTTTAAAAAGTGTTAAACACCAACTTCTATTCTGATTAACTTAAGGAAGTACAACTGAAAGTGATATAAATGCTAAATAAACCTGTGTGTATTTAGAAGAAGCATTTCTAGTTGCACTTAAAAAAGCAGGAGTTTATAATTACAAAAATACTTTAATGGCAGAGCAGGACTGGGAAATGGAACAGTTGTGCTATTAGCTGGTTTTAAACATGCATGAGAAAACATCTAATGTTTAGGTGGCAGTCTCCCCACAGAAAGAAAAGGGAATTACAGAATTCCCAAGATCAAAATAAAACTAATTCAAGTAAGTTGCTTTATGGGAGTCCTGAGTCAAAGGAAACATCTGGTCCTGGGCCTTCTTAGCAGGACGTGTGGTACACACTGCAGAGATGTCACCCACGGGGGCGGTGGGGCTGGAAAAGCAGAATTAGCTACCTAAAAAGGGCATCTCATTTATCCAGGAGTTCTAAAAACGTGTGTTGGTTAGAAAGGTCCCCTCTTTGTTTTAGCCTCCAACAGCTGAGGTTGGGAGGCTTCCTGAACAAGACAAATCTGCTCCAGCTGCTTTGGGTTTTCTCATATTGGAAAAATTTTAAAGCAGATGATACTGTTTTCAGATAATGATCCCAAAAGCCTTTTATGTGCGTAATGATAGGAAATCGTCACATTACAGCTTTGTCCAGGCATTAATTTTTCTTTAGCAAAATGATTTTTTACCTCATTAAGGAAAACCTTACAAAAGTAAGTTTCCCTGAACCCTGCAGGTAGCGCTGCTGCTGCTGACAGTCACCAGATAAATCTTTGTGATCCTTAAGAGGATACAGAAAATATGGTTAAACAAATCCACAGCTTTTTTGCACATTGGGTCAGGAATGGCTGTGCCTGTGTGGGGAGAGCACACGGGCTTTTTTTCCCCCCTTCCTTTGCACGGGAGAATATTCAAAAGCACTTTTTGTTGTTTTGTGAATAACCGTATTAAAAGGGGAGGAAGAGATGTTATCTGTCAGACCCTTTTAGTGTCATAGTACCTAACTTTGTATAGCCCATACAGAAGACTGCCAGGGATGCTTTTTTTGATCCTCTTGGAGTGCAGCTTTTCTTTTCAAGCCTCAGCGTAATGGACTCTTAATCCCCGGTTTGCTTCCTGCCCCGGCAGAGATGTCTTTAGCCCAGCATTCATTTTGTTTACCTTTTTTTTTTTTTTTTTTTTAACAAAAAACCCCCAAAAAATCTCACAAGGCAAACTCCAGAATCCATGAAAGACCTATGAGATATTTGTGAAATGGGCCATGACTGCTTATAATTTGTAGGAATAATTACAGCATGCAAGGAAGTCTGCATTTATTAGCAGCAGTGATGAAGCATGTTGTTAAGCACACAGTGTGTCACCAAAGCAGCAGGCTGCCCCCAGCCCAGAATGGCTTTCATTGTTAATTTGGAGCAGAAACACTGAAGCATATCCTGAGAAGGATGCTAATGAAGGGACTGCCAGTCGTAAAATCCCGGTGACCTTTGTGCTTTGTGCTAATTTCTATTCCCCCTCCCTTCCCCCTTCTGCTTTCCCCCAGAGCTGCTATCTGGCCAGTTAGCCCATGAATTTTGAGGTACAGTAGGAGTGTTGTCCGTGCCAGTGGAGCTCCACGTGCCTCCCCCACTTCCACTCAAATCACAGCAGATTAAAGAGGCTTTTGTTGAAATATAACAGACACGTAGAGGCAGGGTTCAAATTAACTGTTTATAAATCACTAGTTAGTCTGAGAAGCCAAATCTAGAGCTGGCTAATGATTTGAAATTACTAGCCAATTGTTAAATTAATCCCCTGTTTTAAAGCAACTGGGAAATGTTTGACAGCTGCACAGGAATAAATATTTACATGATTTCTGTAGGACCTGTTCTCTGCAGGGCTCGTTTGGCCGGGTCCAGCAAGAGGCAAAGGAGAGGTGGCAGAGCTGAGCCAGATACTGGAGCTGCTGCAGGGGAGGAAATGAGCCTGGATTTTAGATGGGCCCGTTGTACTTTCAGCTTCCAGGGCTTGGCTTGAGAGTCGAGCTTTACATTTTCAGGCACCTAAGGAAAAGGAGTTGGATTTGATGGTTCCCTGCTGTAACTTTCTGTTCTTGCTCTGTCGTCTGGCTGATGCTGAAAGTATTTTTGAATTCGTGAGTTAAGCAGTACAAAAAGAAGAGTTTAAGGAGTTGTTTCAGAGTTATCATCAGGTAGTGGCTGGGGGTTTCTGCATCCAGGGCTGAGGTCTGGAGCTGTTACATGAGGGGCTTTCAGCCCTTTTTGGGAGACCCACCCCTTAGTGGGAGTAGTGGGCTCAGGAAGTCTTTACAGGGAAGCGTTTCCCAATTCCTGTGGTGGAAGCATTTCCCATTTTCCCCAGGACAGTGCAGTGGAAGGGAGGGAGGGAGCACCCCACAGCACCCCTGAACCCCGTCCTGCTCTGCTCTAACACACTGACACCTCTCCTTTGCAGGGACTGTGAAGGTGAAGAGCTCTAACATACAAGTCGGCGACCTCATCATTGTTGAAAAGGTTTGTCTTTATATTCATCTTTCCTGTGTAAAGTACTTTTTTTTTTTTTTTACAAGACCTTAGAAAATGAGATCTTTTAAATTCATTTGTATTTTACAATTAGGCTTAGAATGTCAGGTGTTGAACACAAGTTAAAATATTTAATCACTTGTCAGGGTTCCCCCACACCACCAATGACATCATTATCTTTACAAATGAGGGCAAATCTGTAGGCATGCACCTATAACCTCATTTTTCTACTTAAACTACAGCATGATAAAGAGCCTCCCTATCCTCTCTCTGACTGTTGAACACAGGTTAAATACCTGATACAAATGCAGCATCCAGGTGTTTCTTTGGGTGTAAACCCTGCAGTTCTGGGAGACCCAGTGATCCATTTGTAGGCACTGGTACATGCAGGTAGATTTCCCCCTTTGTACAGGTTTTTATGTGGTTTTCTTTATCCGCTGATTCTATATTTTTCCCACACACTCTCTGCAAGCAGCTGTGACCTCTAAAGCCATTAGTATGAAAATACTCAGTGCAAAAAGAGAAAATTGGTAGCTGCAGATTACAGATACAACCTTTGTGCTAACATGGGACTTCTTGAAAGGAAACCAGCATTAGTTTAAGATTTCTTCATACTTCTAGAATTACTCTCCAGCCCTTTTGTAAACCTAACCCTTGGGTCTGGTCAGTGGGAGCTGGCACCAGTTATTATCCTGCACTTGGAATTCTGCAGGGAAGCGAGTTCAGGATTCAAAGCAAACTGAATCTCAAGCTCCAGGCTGACAAAGGAATCCTCTTTGTGCCTCTGCTGCTCTCGGTGGGGCTGGGGAAGGCGCTGCACTCGCGTGCAGGGCTGGGTGCACAATAATGGCCTTTCTTCTCCTCCCAGAACCAGAGGGTCCCTGCTGACATGATCTTCCTGAGGACGTCGGAGAAGAATGGTAAACATCTGGAACCAATTGTCAAAATAGCCGTTAACCTTTCACTGGTTGTTTAGAGAAAATTATCTTTTGGAAATGTGAAAGAAATAGATAATAGTAAAATTTTAGAGAGAGAGAGAACTCAAGTGGTTTTATGGACCACCACTTCTCAGGATGTTATACTCTCGTTTTGTTTGCTAATCAAAGGATGTAGGGGGTTGAGTCCAGGGTAAATGAATCTGGTTGCATTTTAGATGTAAATCGTTTTACTTGCTGTTCAGGTTTGTTTTGTTAAGTGTGGGATAAGGAAATGTTTGATCAGAAGGATTAGAAAACAGATTAATGGGAACATTTCAAATGTCTTAAAAAGTGTAGCGCAGAGAATTCTGGCCTAGTGGAAGGAAAGGAATGTGCTGCAGGAATGTCATCCTTCCACTATTAATAAATATGAATCAGACACTGTTTCCAGAGAAAGAAGGATATGAATATCCTAGAGGGGAAGCCATCCCATGAGTTATCTGTAGGTGTGCCTAGGACAGGGGTGGAAGGATCCCTGACTGCTGCTGCCCATCCCCAGGCTCCTGCTTCCTTCGCACGGACCAGCTGGACGGGGAGACGGACTGGAAGCTGCGGCTGCCCGTCACCTGCACCCAGCGCCTGCCCACGGCTTCTGTAAGCTCCTGCCTGCAAATTCTGTGCTTGGGAGCTGTGGGCATGATTTACCTGAAAACGTGTGCGTGCTGCAGTCCCTGGGCTGTTTTCAGGCTGCAGTTTCTTTTATGGGGCACGGACACCTAGTAAGTCCCAGGAGGTGCCTCCCCAGGAAATCCCCCCAGGAACTGCTAGCCCAGGTGTGCTTTCTGTTGGACTCCTGGGCTGCAGTAGATAGCATGGTTTAGAGTTGCCTTACCTTGGTAAGGAGCTCTTGCCCAAGGATTCTGGTAAAAGTTTTGTACATTACTAGGCTGTGGCTGACTCTCTGTCTGTCTGATAGGACCTGCTGCAAATCCGCTCCTATGTCTACGCAGAAGAGCCCAATATTGACATCCACAACTTTGTGGGGACCTTCACCAGGGTGAGTCTGCTGGCATGTGCTTGAAATCAACCAGAGATTCACCAGGCTTTATGAAAACTCTCCATCCTGTCAGAAATCCCTCTGCCAACTCTCCCAGCAGCCCTCTCCAAACACCTCTGTGGGACTCTTGTCATCCTCTGCTCTTTTGCATTCCTGACAAGTGTGTTTATTTTTCTCTTTATCCCACTGTAGGAGGACAGTGACCCTCCAGTAAATGAAAGTTTAAGCATAGAAAACACCCTGTGGGCCAGCACAGTGATTGCATCAGGTAAGGTGGAGATCCGTGTAAAATTGTTTTTAAGGGAATATGTTAACAATTTTTAAAGGTATTTCTGTGATGGAATAATAATTCTGTCAGTTGGAGGAATTAGCAGTTGGAATGAGGTTGCCCCTTGTCCTAACACCTCTGGGGAGCCGAGCTGACATCTAATTGCCTCTTGGACATTCCTAGATGAGAAAGAAGTGGAGTGGCCTTTGGGGCCCTTCTTTAGCATCCAGGACCAGAACAGCACTTAATTGCTCTGCACATTGACATCCTAATCTGTAACAGAAATGGTGTCAAATGGATTCTGGTAACAGAAGCTAAGATGAAAGATTTCCAGGTAAGTGCTTCCACTGAGTTTGTCCTATATACTCTTTAAAAAGGAAAAAAATCGAGTCTTTGACAGATTTTGACTCCGATATACAATAAACTCCCAAGGCCTGAGATTAATCAATGCCCCCTTGTAGGGGCTTGCCAAAGTAAAAGCCTTGTTCCTCTCCTGCCCAGCGTGTTTGCAGAGTTTGCTGGGCAGTAGCTGGAGGAGAGTGGAATTCTGGAGTCCAGTTCTGGAATTAAAGCTGTCAAATGGAGAGACTTGACAGTGCATTTGCAAATATAATTTCAAAGGATTTATGCAATTGAGTCTGTTTGAAATGGCCATAAACCAACTAGAACACACTTTTTTTACAGATCAATGTGTCTTCAAGCTTTTTCTAGTCCTGGCAGGTGCTTCCTCTCATTTTGACTGACCTATCAATACAATACCCAGTTTTGTTTCTCCTGTGGTAATAATAAATAGCCTGTCGTAGGTTATTTCTGTTAGGAGAAAATGTGGGTTTTATTTTTCTTCTGCTGCGAGTTGTGGTGCCATCTCACTGGGACAGCCCTTGTAAGATGAGGCAGAGCAATGTAGCATCTGCTGTAGCAGGGCTGGGTCTGACTCTGACTGTTTGCAGTGGATTTGGAGTAGCTGTGCCATCTGCTGATTTGAATTGTGATGATCTTACCACCACCTGCCATCTGGCTCCAGGAATTTGTTGGTTTTTTTGGGGGTGTTTTTTTAAAGGAATGTTTCTCAGCATATTTTTAGAAACCACATCTCTCGAATCAGTCTTATTTAACAATAAGTCACTTGCAGCTTGTTAAAACTTTGATCATTAATGAAAGCAGTGGAGTATAAAGTAGCAATGTATTGGCAGTAGTGCTTTTTTTAGAGTTGCTTTTCTCCGTTTTTAGACTCCTAACACTTGGCAATAGCAGTTTTTAAACTGCTGATGGTAGATGGCTTTTTCTTTGTGGCTTTTTGCAAAATCTTTAAGAGAAAACCCATAGAAACCCAGTAGTTTATGGTGCTAACCTGAATTGTGTTTCTGCAAGAAGAAAATGGAGAACTTTGTTGCTCTCAGCTCTTTAGCAACTGTGGGACAGAGCATTAAAATCCACTGATGGGCTCCCAGCAGCTCCATCTGTTACAGGAAGGTAGGAGTTGGTATGATTCACTTTGTGGTAGGAACAGTATTTAGATAAACACTTTAAAGTAAATTGTAGATTTTAAAATAAGGTATTTCTGTCTTTGAGCTCTGGAATTCATTGAATTTGCTCTGATTGTATCAACCTTTAGCAATGAATAACCACAGCCCAGAGCTGGTTTCATTTTGACACACAATGAAGGACCACTGGTGGAAGGCAGCACCGAAGTGGGATTCCAAGGGGTGGGAGGAAATCCAAGCAATCCTCTAAATAACTTTTAAAAATAGCTTTTATTTATAGTGTGGAGAGACAAGTGGCATCAAAAGAGAAAGTAGAGCAAAGCTGGCTGCTCTTCCCATGGGCTGATGGAGTCTGTGATGCTGCATCAAGTCCAGCCCTGTGACTGAAGAATTACTGACTGGAGGATGTTTCCTGTTCCAGTCTGTGTTTCCATAGGTGTTGTGTTGCAGATACCAGCTTTTTGAATTTCTTGTTGCTTCTGAAATTAGCCTGCTAAGAATCCTTTCCACCTGACAAGTATTTTTATAGAGAAAACCTTTGTGTGTGCAGGCACTGTGGTGGGAGTTGTCCTCTACACCGGAAGGGAACTGCGCAGTGTGATGAACACTTCCAACCCAAGAAGTAAGGTACGGTGAAGAAACAGGCTTATCATAAATAATAAGGGTCAGAAACGGATCATTTTTTTAAAGAAGATCCTTCCAAATGCTCTATGTGCACATTATAGGGACAGCCTCGTAGGAATAATTCATATTTTCCAGCCTGTGATTTAAGATAGTTGCCATAACAGAACCTATTTCTCCTTTTTTTTTGATCCTATCATACATGTGTCTTCTCACTTTTTTAAGACTGTCAGAACCATTGTTTTATATGTTTATAATGAGACAGTCCCAGTTAGAATAGGAAAGCTTATTTTGCTGCATTCTTCTTTTATGGCAAAGCTGAGACACGGTGCAGGGTGTTTACACAGTCTGCAGCTTTTGGCAGCGTGAGTCCTCTCACACCTCTGCATGCTCTGCTCAGCTCCTAAGGGATGGAAATCTCATTTAATAAGCTGGCAAGGCATTGTTTATAAATTTAAATATGTTTGTAGTGTTTTAAAAGAAGCTGGCTAGTGGGGAATGGCTCTTTGGATAGAATAGCAGTTCATTTCCTTCGTGACTGTTGCGCTGAGCTGACATCTTCATCTGTGTGCTTGAAATCTTTCTCTCCTACTGTTCTAGATTGGCCTTTTTGATTTGGAGGTGAACTGTCTCACCAAGATCCTCTTTGGGGCTCTCGTGGTGGTGTCCCTGGTCATGGTGGCCCTTCAGCACTTTGCAGGCCGTTGGTACCTCCAGATCATCAGATTCCTCCTGCTGTTCTCAAACATCATTCCCATTAGGTAAGGGGACAGCTGGTAATGCTTCCCAGCAAAATGCTGCCTGCTCCGTGTGTTCCTCCATGCTTCCAGCTCGGACAGGCAGTGAGCTATTACCTGTTCCTCATTTCACAGCTAAGCAAGTCTAGGAGTAGAAATGAAGTTACTGTTCAAATATAAGAATTGCTTTGTTGTTTCTGCTGAATTTGTTTGACTTATTAACCCATTCACTGGCTCAGGCTGTGGATTAGGCATTTAAATCCCCTTCTCTCAGTGTTTGGACTGCCTGGTTGCTTTGATTAGAACAGAGCAAAAAATGGAAAAGGAAGGTTATTTATACAGAATGTAGTGTAATACATTTAGAGGGGAAAGAAATTTTAATATTAAATTATACCATATTAGTAAGTAGATTAGTAACTTACTTTGGGTGCAGGACTGGGATTCATTTCAGTTCCATTTTTAATCTGCTCTCTGGAATCCATCACTGTCCTTACTCTGTGTCCACCTTCCCTTCAAATCATATCTGCTCTTCTCACTGTAATTTTATCATCTGTCTTTGCATTACAGTGTAATTACATTTGCCACCAGAGCACTAACTTTGAATAAACTTCTCCTGAAGCCCCCCTTTGGCACCTCAGATTCACTGTGGAACTCGTGTCCTTTCATTGCACTGTGGCAGTTCACAAGGATTTTTTGCAAAGTTTACCTGGTGATACTTTTTATTTTCCTTTTTCCCTTTCCTCCTGCGTAGTTTACGTGTGAATCTGGACATGGGGAAGATTGTGTACAGCTGGGTGATCCGCAGAGATTCCAAAATCCCCGGCACCGTGGTTCGGTCCAGCACCATCCCTGAGCAGCTGGGGAGGATATCCTATTTGCTTACAGACAAAACAGGTATTGGTGCACAAAATACGGGTTTGAGTCATGGTATGTTGTTGTTTGGATTTTGGCATGTTTTTGGCCAGGAAAAGAGGATAATGTGAGATTTCTTTGGACTGGAAGAAATACACAGTTCCGGTCACTTTGACAATATGATTTAATCAATTTTTGAAAAAAAGTTCTGCATTTTTTCTGTTCTGAACGCTCTGTAAGTAAGGTAGGACAGGAATATTATACTACTTGAAGGAACACTTAAAGCATGCTATTACAACAAAAGCTGGGGGTAAAAACAACATTGAAATCAAATTTTTAGAGCTAGTTTTCAAAGCCAGGTAAAGATAACTTACATAACTTACATACAGCAGAAACTGTCTGCTGCTGTCCTTACACTTTTGAAGCTGAGCTTGAATTGAAGGCCTGAGCTGTCATGAAAAGCTTGGTCTGACATAAAATCCTGGTCCCGCTGAAGTAGTGTCCAATTTTTTTTTGTTCCAATGGGACCAGAACTATGCCAGCAGCTCCTGCTGGCATTGACTGTGGGGTGAATCTCATGCTTATTTATGCACCCCCACTTCCCAGGAGAATCATCCCTCAGGTTTGTTAATATTGGGGTTTTTTTCCAGCCTCGGCTGTCCCGGGAGCGGGGCAGTGACTGGTTCAGCTTCTGGCCCAAATTCAGGTTTCTCAGTGTTTGAGGCACAGCAAGGACAGGAGGTGTGCTGGGGGATGGGGTTGTTGTTCCCACTCCATGGTGCTGCCTTTTCCCAGGGACTCTCACCCAGAACGAGATGGTTTTCAAGAGACTCCACCTGGGAACAGTCGCATACGGCCTGGACTCCATGGACGAGGTGCAGAGCCACATATTCAGCATTTACACCCAGGTACAATTAACTGCACTCACTGACTCTCTGTTCCCAAAAGTTTTCCACATCACTGGGCTAATGGTGAATTAATGTGGTAGGGATCTGCTTATGAACTACTTTTGGGAAAGTGTGAAGGTCACTGGATGCTTGATGCATAAATTATGTCGTGATTGCTCGTTACGTTCTGTGGGTTGTTTCATATCACATGCAAGTATAAGTGTGTGCCTGTGTCTTGTTGCTGAGGTCTGAGTCTAAAGTAACATTTATTTAGATATTCAGGTATGTCTTTCCTTTCTCCTTCCTAGCATTTGATTCTTCTCTTGGTGTTAAGGCCCTTAAATTACTGAACTGTACTAAAAAAAACAGTCCAACAAAAAACCCCCCAAATCACAAACCCCCCAACTTCAGATCTGTTTGAATTCATTTTGTACTCAGTCTCTGGAGGAAACTTGACTACTGGTTAATTATTTGCCAAAGTATCCAATCTTTGTCAAGAACATTTGGGTGACTGACTAGTCCAGTGTGTGAGCAGTGACTGAGTGCACTTCAGCTCAGGGTTTGCTGTTGGATTTTGGCAGCAGTGCTGATGAGCAGTGATATTAAATTTGAAGATCTTATGGGTCCTAATCACTAGTGGGGAAAATAACATGTGGAATTACCCTGGTGATGGATGTGTCTCATAAAACTTTTATAATTACCACGTGAGATTCCTTATAATGAGAAGCATTTGCTGGCAATGATTAATTTTGAACTGTAGTTCTTATTCTTTGCTCTTATTTTTACCATGTTGTGGCCTTTGACCTGGAAGTGAAACTTTTGTCCTCTTGACACTAAAGGTTAACAGAGCAGGAAACTGGATCACTGTGTGTCCCTTCTTCAACTGGGATAATTTAGTAATTGTGCAATTATCTGAAGACTCCCATTCTGATACTAAAAATAGTATTAAAAATTAAATGAATGTAATTAAGATTTTCTAGCTCCATATGAGTCATCTGTTTTGTGTTTTCACCAGTTGTATTCTCTTGCACAAGAAACCCAAGTGACTCTAAATTTTCCAAGCCACTGGTCTTTTGTGGGGTAAAAAAAATGGTTTCTCTGAGTCTTTTGAAGTTGGTGTGTCACCCTTTGGTGGATCTGCAGAAAGGGGCTTTTTCTTGGTGTTCCATCCAAAACTTTGGTAAATCTTTTGGGGCCCTTCAGGAACAATGCCAAAGGAGCTGGGTTGCCCTGGGGTGAGTTGAGGTCTGGGAAGAGCGCGTCTCATTTCTGGGGACACGAGGTCTGCGTGGCCGCTTTGGTCTTCGCCGAAGCAAAAAACTGAATGGAAGCATTACTTTTTCCCGAGAAAACACTGTATCCTGGCTTCTCTCGCCCCCCAGCAGCCGCAGGAGCCGCCGGCCATGAAGGGGCTGTCGCTGGCCACCAAGGTGCGGCGCACGATGAGCAGCCGCGTGCACGAGGCGGTGAAGGCCATCGCGCTGTGCCACAACGTCACCCCCGTCTACGAGTCCAACGGCGTCACCGACCAGGCCGAGGCCGAGCGCCACTATGAGGACTCCTGCAGGGTGTACCAGGCCTCCAGCCCCGACGAGGTCAGTCCCGGGCCATCGAATTGTCCCTGTGACCTTGCTGGCTGCTGAAAAACCCCACGGTTATGTGGGGAAAGTGCTCCGGTTTAGTGAGGGGGATGATATTTTAATGCGTTTATTGCTCTGGCAGGCCGTGAATAGACTGTAAGTGCCCTCTCAGCTGTTCAGCCTCTCTGCCTGAAGCTCCAGACTGGTATCTGGCTGCTGTATCAGCCTCTGCATCACAGAATTTTGCTCCTGTTTCTGCATCTTTTGTCCAGGGTATATTTTTCATTTCAGTGCCGTGAATCCCTTTGACCATGTTTGGTAAATGACGAGCAATGTTATCTTGTCTGGGGGAGGACAGCTTGTGGAAGAGGCTTGGAACGCTCACACAGTTCAGCTCTGCGAGGTGTTTGACCTTCCAGACCAGCAAAAAGCTGTAAATCACTGTAACCACAGCACATCCCACGTGCAGGTGCACAGAGCTGGTGCCCATGTTAATTCTGGGCAGGGAGTGAGGTGCACAGGTTTGTTTGAGAGCAAAGCTGGGCTCTGCCAGTTCTCTGCCAGCACCCAGGGCAGCCAGGGCTGTGCAGGTGGCACAGTGGGGAGAAGCTTTAGAGCTCTCCAGAGACTCACTGGAGACTTTTACTGAGCATCTGAGAGATCAGGTTCAATACAGGAGTTACAGTTTAAGTGCTGTTTGCCACCCCCTGCAAAATTTGGGAAATGTAATTATAGTGTTGTTTCCTTCTGTGACGAAGACAGGAGGAATAAAATGTGGCTTCGTGTATTGGTTATGCTTCTTGGATACATCTTTTAGTGCAACAGAAGTAACGCATTTTGCTCTCTCTCAATTTGTACAATTACATTTGCTCTGTGCTGGTGAGACACTGAAGTTTGAGACTTCCCCTGAGAACCCCACTGACAGAGTAGGAGATCAAATCACCCTTTTGACTACATTCAAAGGGTTCTTCCATTTATTGCCTCAAAGAAACCAGCTTTGCCTCTGATAATCACCTTTCCACCTTTGCCATCAGAGAAGAAGCTGGCTTGCCTCATTGTTAGAGAAATGCTTTGCATTGAATTAAATGTGCTCGTTGGAAGCCCAGCTGTGTGAGGATTTTGGGACTGTTGTGCTACCCAAAGACTGGCACAGAGCTGCTTTTCACATTTACATACATTCAAAATATTCCCTAGGGTGTTTTTCTCCCAAAGTAGGCAGTTCATTCACTTGGTACAGTGTTCTTTTCTGTGCTCTATGCAAAAGCTGCATTTCTGCTGTGCCCCTCTGTGCTGTGGCTGCAGTGAGGTGCCAGCAGCACCTCCTCCCTGGGCAGGCTGTGGGTGTCCTGTCCCACGCACGGGCTGGGGCAGGGTTTGCTTCCCTGCTCCTCTCCTCTAGAACGTGCTGCCCTCCCTGAAAAGGCAGCGTACAGAAAGAACTGCCTCTGCACTGAAACGAGTGCTGAATGATTTCCAGATGGGAATTTTTGTGATCCGCATCTAAGTTGGTGGGGTTTTTTTCTCCTAAAGCATTTACAGGCTGTTTCTGCACAGATCTCTGTTTGTTTACATATATACTGTGGGATATAGTGAACTCGGTGATTTTTCTTTTACTTTTGTTCTTTATACTGTTCTGTCTTTAAAATATTTACACAGCAATTTGTCTGAAATACCCAGGGGATATTGTTTATTTGTTTTACTATAGCATGATAACTAATCCTTCCAAGATTATTGTTTAAATTCTTTTTTCCTTTCTTGTGATATCTTAAGTAGAGAATTACAGCAGGTTCAGAAATCAGATATGCTTTGCTGCACTGAGGAAATCTTGTCTGTAGGTCTTAGATATACAAATATTATTTAGCCATGCTCTGTATGTCATCCTAGATGGTACAAAATGCAGGAGCTACACAAGTGGAGTCCTTGAGAAGGGAGTAATGCTGTTAAATAACATTCCCTGTAGGGCAATGGCTTTGGACTCCTGTTAAAGCCAGCCTTTGAAATCCTATATCAATAAAATATTGCCATGGCAGGGAAGGTCAGTTTATGAAATGAGTACAAAAACTTGTATTCTCTTTACTTTAACAGCAAGGGTAATTTCTACCAGTTGGCATAGGATTCATTTCCTGTAACAGAAAGCAGGGTTTCCTAAATTTGTTTCCTGTGCACGCTGCCATTTAGAAGTCTTGAAGTATCTTTATTCAGATATCAGTTACAGCCTTGGGGGCTCTGCAAGCCAGTTGTCATTTGCAGCCATACAGTAACTAACAGGGGAAATGAAATAGATATAATCTGATCAGAGATAAGAGTGCCTGGGATTCCTGGGCAAGCAGTCTTTAACCCTGACAACGGCGGCAGCTGCCAGGACATGAAAGGGTGCGGGATCAATTGGTCTCTGCCTGCTGTCTGCCTGCCTAGGCAACCTAAAGGGGACCCTGCCGAGCAGCTCATGGCACAGAAGGATCAATTTGTCTCCTTAGAATGAAATTTATTAGTCGATACCCACTTCATGGTGGCTTGGGTAATTTAATTGTCAGAGAGAGCAAAGTTTGAGGATGCTGTGCTGAGCTGCTGGGGCTGCTGTGCTTTGAAATGCTCAGATCTGTGTCAGACCTGGCCTGGTTTGAACTGCAGAATGCTGGCAGGGACTTTATTGATTTCCCTCATCAGTGAGCATGGGCTCCCTTGAAGGTGTTTGAGGCATTTCAAGCCTGCTTTTAATTCTCCTTCCTCTGAGTTGTAAATATACTTTTGCATCTTGAATATTTCTCCTCTTTTGGCTGTGGCTGAGAGCACCTGAGGTGTCTGTGAAAGGAGAAGCTTTAGCAGGCTGAGCTGGGAGCAGAGGGTTGCACCTCCAGGCCTTTGCAGCTCACCAACACGGGCAGAAGAACAGCCAGGGCTGCACTCGCTGAACATCACGTAGCATCATGCTGGCAATAATTCCCAATAATTATTTATTAACCAGGGTATTAGAAAGCCAAGCTCCATCTCTGCTCTGGGAGGCTGCTGGGAGGATTATCTAACTGCACACTTTAATGCACTGAGGATGGCTTGAAGAAACTTTGGAGAAAGATAAGCTTGAAAGAGCCTTTGATTTGTCGTAATCTTTGTGAGTAAGCCTGCACAAACTTGTTAATATTAAGCCAAATATTGATTCAAATTGATTTAAAGGTCTTTCAAGGCAAAGCCAACTCAATTACTTTTTTTTTTTAATCTGACAATTTAAGACTACTTTATGAAAGGAAAAGTTTGGTTCCGGTTCTCTTTTAAGCCTGATTTTGGGATGAAAAGGAGCTGAGTTCACAAAAGATTCTCCAGTTAGTCCCAATTGTATCCATTCATTAGTAAAATCTAGACTCAGTGCAAGTATTTACAGGTTCTAATTTTATTTTTATCGCTCGTATGTGATTTTCCAAAATAAATTTCTTTTTTAACTGAGGTATTTGTGGTTGCTTGAGGCAGTAGAGGCAGAACCTGAAAGGCAGAAGGGATAATTAACCTTCCAAGTCGACAGCAACCCTGTGCCCAGCACTCTTGTGCCTTTGAAAATGTCACTGTAAAACACTTCCAGTATTTCAAATCTGTTTAGGGAAAGTATCCCTTGATCCTTTCTGGAGGCCAGTGATAGATGGGCTCATGTCAGCTGCTGCTCCATCTGTTACTGCCCAGACAGCTTCTGCAGCTAAATCCCAGCAAGCTCAGCCTGAGATGGATGTGTCAGCTGAGCTGGGCACTCTGGGGCATTCTCAGGGAAGCAAAATACAGACTTTGGTCTTCTGGCATGGCTCTGCT
Organism: Dicrurus megarhynchus; assembly: GCA_013399195.1. NCBI lineage: Eukaryota > Metazoa > Chordata > Aves > Passeriformes > Dicruridae > Dicrurus > Dicrurus megarhynchus. The sequence goes on along the minus strand of VXAD01010755.1, from coordinate 52,687 downwards.
TGCAGTTGAATGAGAGCTTGCAGAGAACTCAGTTTTGTAGGTCCTTAAATAGTAGAGGCTGCAATCAAAACGATGCCCACCTCGTTCAGTTAAACCTTGAACAATCTGGGGGCTGTTTTGGGGTTTTTGTTTTGGTTTTTGGGCTTTTTTAATGTTTAGGGAGAAGGGTTCTCTGCTAAGAAGTGTCTGAGCCAGCCTTCAGATGTCTTGCTGATCACTGCAAAATTGTTGAAATTTGTTGTTGAGCTGTTACTGCTGAACACATAGAGAACAACACAGAGCTCGTTTTGTTTGGGTTTTTTTAATATGAATTTTTAATGTGCTGCATTAGTGTTTCTGGCTTTGAAATTGTAAATCCAGGATGAATGCATCGTTTTGAATTCTTAATTTCATAGACAGCAAGCTGGGAAATGGCACTTCCCAAAAGTAACTGTTTGTAAAGGGATTTCCCTGGTGTGCCCGAGGAGGTTTGGGCACCCCAGGGCCGGGTGGAGGATTCCTGTGCCTGCCCTCACCGAGGGTTGTCCTTTGGAACAAAATCATGGAATCATTTAGGTTGGAAAAGCCCTCCAAGATCCTCGAGGCCAAGCTGTGCCTGATGCCCACCTTGTCCCCAGCCCAGAGCACTGAGTGCCACGTCCAAGCCTTCCTTGGACACCTCCAGGGATGGGCACTCCAAACCTCCCTGGGCAGCCCCTGCCAAGGCCTGAGCACCCTTTCCATGGGGAAATTCCTGGTGCCCAGTGGAACGGGGCAGTCGAAGGCAGGGAGGTGACCACCTCCTGTGAGGGTGTGGGGCAGTGCTACAGCTGCATCAGGCATGAGCTGGGCTGCCCAAACTTCCTGAAAATACTGGCAGGAAGTGTCTGAACCGGGAAAAAAACATGAGGAAGAGCCACGGAGGAGCACCTGTGTTTATCAGTGGATCTGTTTGATAGCACCATTAATGACTACTGAATTAATGACTAATGAATTAATGACTGATGAGTTCTCTGCAGCCCCCTGCTACCCCTTCCCTCGGGAGGTGTGACAGGACCCCTCACCGCATCCTTCTCCTCTCAGGTGGCCCTGGTGCAGTGGACAGAGAGCGTGGGTTTGACTCTGGTGGGCAGAGACCAGTCCTCAGTGCAGCTGAGGAGCCCGGGGGGGCACATCCTCAACTTCACCATCCTGCAGATCTTCCCCTTCACCTACGAGAGCAAGCGCATGGGCATCATCGTGCGGGTAAGGGCTGCGTGTGCCGGCTGGGCCAGTCACCCCTGGGGCAGCCCGGCAGGGACCCAGGGCTCACCCGGGCCGGCCTCCCTGCTCAGGGCTCACCCAGAGCTCACCCGGGCCGGCCTCCCTGCTCAGGGCTCACCCAGGGCTCACCCGGGCCGGCCTCCCTGCTCAGGGCATCGCCCAGGGCTCACCCGGGCCAGCCTCCCTGCTCAGGGCTCACTTGGGTCGGCCTCCCTGCTCAGGGCTCACCCGGGCCGGCTTCCCTGCTCAGGGCTCACTTGGGTCGGCCTCCCTGCTCAGGGCTCACCCGGGCCGGCCTCCCTGCTCAGGGCTCACTTGGGTCGGCCTCCCTGCTCAGGGCTCACCCGGGCCGGCTTCCCTGCTCAGGGCTCACCCAGGGCTCACCCGGGCCGGCTTCCCTGCTCAGGGTATCACCCAGGGCTCACCCGGGCTGGCCTTCCTGCTCAGGGCATCACCCAGAGCCCACACACGGGAGGGCATCCAGGCGGGGCTGGGCTATCAGCAGTCAGCGAGACTCACTCCTTCCCTGGGCAGCACACCAAGGGAAACACTTGGAAGGCTTTGGAATATGACAACATGCCCAAGAGCAGGGATGCCGGTGGAGGTGGGCTGAGAGGCCGAGCTGGTACGAAGTAATCGCTGTGTTAAATCTGGGGATTTGGAGGTCTGTGGGATGCACTGAACATACACTGAGTGTTCCCACAAGTATCTTGTGCTGCAGGGGATACCTGCAACAAGTGCAGTGTGTACCCAGTTCAGTACAGCAAGTGTAGATTCTTCAAATTAATTACTTGTATAATGAAAGTTATGTGGAGACTTCAGGCAATCTTTTCAAGAGCTAGAATAAAAATATTATCAATAGAAGAGGGAAAACTAAAGAACCTCCCTCCCCACTGCTTTTACTGCAAGTGCAAGCTTTTGATGAAATGCTGTTCTATCAAGGGTGTAAGAGGTGGACCATCAAAGCCAGGGTGAGCTTCATTAAATTGTGTTTATATGCTCAACAGAAGGGAATGCCCTGAAATTTTCTTATAATGAGTGTAACAGTGCTCCTTTTTCTCTTCCCTTGTTTAATTTGAAGCTTATTCCTTTTAAATTACCTATTATTTATCTTCTCCCCCACTAGGAATAAAATGGTTTCTAGTTTGTATTTCTCTATTTAGATTTTGCTGTTTGTATTTTAGGCAAAACCAGCAAAACTCCCACTTGTGGTCAGTGGGAGCAACATCAGGCCTAGATCCTGACTGTAAATACCTTTAAAGAAGCATTGGTCCCTCTCTCTTGATTGTCTTTATTTTGTAGCCATTCAGCTTCTCTGAAGCCACTAAATTCTTAAGCCACTAAAATCATCTCCCTGTGTGCCCTGTGCAGAATTAGGGTTGAGTAGCAGATGTTGACTGCCTGGGTGTTGCTTTGCCATGTTTCTGTATACTCCAAAATAATATCTTCAAGCAGGGTTTTAATTTCCATTTTATAAAAAATCATAAATAGGTAGTCATCAAGCAAAATGTGCTTTAATTAAACATGTGAGTGCATGTGTAGGCACTCCATTTGGTTTGATCCACAACTTGAAGGGAGTTCACCTTTTCAGTGCATCTCCTAAACCGTGCTGCTTGTTTAAAAGACAGAAACAGGGGAGGGAGAGCGGCACGAAGCATCCAGAAGAAAATACCCAGGGAGGGAGATGCGGCTGCACTCAGCACTGCAGCGAGCAGAACCCCACGGGGAGCATTTCTGCTCACCTGTGCAGGTACTGCCTGTCTTTAGAAGCTGCAATTTTCTGGCTGCTGGGAGCCCTTGTGAGAATTTTGCCAGGCTTCCTGCACAGCCTGGGGGCAGAGTGTGAGCAGTGGTTCCTGTGTCCAGCCCAGCAGGGCTGTCCCTGCAGGCACCACCTCCCCTGCACATCCTGGCTGCTCTGGCCCCTAGGAAAAGATCTCCTTCAACACGTAGCTTCTAGTAAATAAAGCAATAGTTAATAGTGAAAACGAGTCGCAGATGTTGCCTGGTTTGGGATATTTTTGCAATATCTGAGTGTTTCCTTGCACTCAACTGTCATTTCTGTACCTGATTATTTCAGTTCTAAGAAATCCTGTTCTACCCAGGCAGCCTCCTCACCATAGTGTGCACTGACTTATCTTCCCCTTTGAAGAAGGCCTGTTCGTTTGACCACAATATTTTCCATTCTTCGTTTTCTTTGCATTTTTTTTCCCCTTACCCATGTGGAATGATCTTTGTTGTAGAGCAGAGATAGTGCTATTGTCATATCTGGAATTGAAAGGAGCCTTTGAACCGTGGCCAGAGGCAGACCATGGTGGAAAAAGATGCTTCTCCAAAACAATATAACTGGCAAATCTGTGTGTAGATTTATAGAGTGATCTTGCCATGATCTGAGAACGCACTAACCTCCTCCTGAACTCGGGCAGAGGAAATGACTAATGCAAGGAGATAGCTGATACAGTATTTATATTGGACAAAAAGTCTAAACTATCTTAAGCCAGCTCTGCAGCACGGGAAGTGCAGTCTTTATTCGGTTTCCTACAGAGATGTTGTTAGACACTCTTTAATCAAATAATTTCATAGATAAACCTTTACCTTTGGCTACTGCCAGAAGTGGTGTGTTTTATTTAAGCAGATTCTGGTTGTTTTGGAGGAGCAACACCCGTTTTCCTCTGGGATGTGGGATGTGTATCAGTGTGTGAGGGCTGGATGTTCCAGGACATTGAAAACCACACTTAGGCTTAATCATGAGCATCTTCCTTGTGAATATCTCTGTGAGCTTGGCAAAAGTATTCAGTAAAGGAGCTTTGTTATCCTTGGCTAATTATTAATTTCCTCATCCAAGACACTTCTTTCTTTGCAGTTTTAGTATCCACATCAGGTGCTACTTTTTGCCTTTTTTTTTGCTATGGATTTAAACTCAGTTTTGCCAGTGCCACGGGACATGGGGCTTTTAACCTCCACCACTTATTTCTGTCATGGTGGAACAGACTGACCCATATATTAGTGAGAGAATGAAGAAGTGTCCACTCTTTCATTTCTTTTTTCCCTAAAGTACTTTGCCCCCTTCATTCACAGCTGTTTGTTTCAGACCTTCCTGGGCTTTCTGGTTTTGCATTTCAAGTTTGTTTTCCTCCTATCCCTGGTGGCTGTCTTGGTTTACAGAGCAGTTTGTTCCTTACTCATTGTTTTGTCTCCTTTGAGGAAATTGCCAGGGTTTCCATTAGCTTGTAATACTCATAGCTGTGGCCTCCTTAGGTATCTGCCTGCTTAGAAGAGACTTTTTAATTTGTGGTAATGCAAATATGCTTTGCTTGCAGCCTGTAAACTCCTTGAATCAGATAAGGGAGGCAGCAACCTAAGCTATCTGTGGCAAGCAGGAGCTTTAATTATGCTTATTCCATGTAGTGTAACAGAGCAGGTAAATAAGAGTGGTTTGGACTCTGTTAAGCTTTGTGCATCTGTTTTGTTGTTTCAGGTAAGCAGGAAATCAAGTGTCAAGGGGAGGGCTTGAGGCTGTTCTGGACTCACAGGCAAGGGGTCTGCCTGCGTGGAGATGCTGATTAAAAAGCTGATCCTCCTTGTCTAAAGCATTAATTCCTGCTGCAAGGACCTGAGTTGCAATTGAGTAGGCATCTCCTTCTGTCCCTGAGACAGGGAGCGGAGCTGGTGGCCCTTCACCTGACCCAGAGCAGACAGTTCTGCGGCTGCTGTGCTGAGAATTTGTCGCTCAGTTTGCCGAGGCCCCTCCAAATCAGTTGATGTTGTCCCAGCTTAGGCTGCTGTGTTTTCTCTGCAGGATGAATCCACAGGAGAGATCACGTTCTACATGAAGGGGGCAGATGTGGTGATGGCTGGCATCGTGCAGTACAACGACTGGCTGGAGGAGGAGGTATGGGAGGGCTGCTCCTGCTTCTCTCCGCCAGGCAGAGCCTGGCACTGCAGCAGGGGGGACCTAACTGCTAAAATTGCTGCAAGCTAGAAGGTCACTGACTTTGGCAATTCATTGGATTAGTCCTCAGCCAAATATATCCACAGTAACAAGGAAGTCAGTGGCAAGTTCAGCATGTTTAATGTGGAATAAGTCCTGTAAATAAAATGGGTTTTGCTCAAAACTGATTGACGCTCACCAGATTTGTCCTGGGATTGGTTCTGTGCTTGGATCTATTTTAGCCTGAAAGCTCTAATTTCAGAACTACATTTGGCAGCTTTGTACTGGGGTGTGTTGGTCAGGTTAGCAGTAATGGTGGCACAGTGTTCATGGAATCCCAGAATGGTTTGGGTTGGGAGGGACCTTAAAGCCCATCCCATTCCCATCCTATTCCACTCCTGCCATGGGCAGGGACACCTCCTACTGTCCCAGGCTGCTCCAAGCCCTGTCCAGCCTGGCCTTGGACACTTCCAGGGATCCAGGGGCAGCCACAACAGTAGCTTCAGTTACTGATTCTCTGGTGTTCAAAGAAATAGTAATAACTTGGTCGTACGTTAAAGTTTGCCAAAGATATGAAGTCTACAAATCACAGGCTTGTGCCCTTTTAGAGACAGAGAAAATTTAATCAATGGGTTTGTTTTTGCCACTCTGGTATAGCAGAGAGGGCATTTTCCTTCCTGATCACTGGGATAGGTCACAAACCATTGCAGATCCCTTCTTTCCTCTCGAGTTTATCATGCACTTTATCAGATGTTACAGACTTGCTGGGGTTGCTCAAATGGGATGATTATTTTCTTAACCTGCTATCTTACACTGCCATCTCCACCCTGCTGTGCATAAATCATTTCAGTGGAGATGGAGTTGATGGTTTACAATGTGATCCTTCCTTGCAGTGTGGTAACATGGCTCGGGAAGGCCTGAGGGTTCTTGTCGTGGCCAAGAAGTCTCTGACGGAAGAGCAGTATCAAGACTTTGAAGTAAGTTTTTATTTGGGTTTTTCCTTTGTTTTTAAACAAACAATCACTGAAGTGATTCTCACAAAGCTCTTGTGATAATGCTGCCTCTCATCTCCCAACCCTCTGCTAGAATTGTTGTTCTAAAATGTCTTGATATTCTTTTAATCAGTTCCTTTCAAGTGATAGGTATGAAGTGTGTATCCCAGCCAAGACCCTCCCAAGCAGTTCCTGAATCCTGCTTTCTAATCTCTTGTGTTTATAAATTCTGCAAATTCTCATCATTTGTTAGACAAGTTTGGGAAATGTGTTGGCTTTTAATTTCAACATTAATTAATTAATGTTGCATTCTGACATCCAGGGAAAGTGCAAACAACCAGAATACAACCCAGCAGCTCCCTGGGAACATGGGCTCCACGTGTGGGGTTTGGGTCTCTCCCCAGGGCACTGACTGGCTTAGCCAGGCAGGCAGATTGGGAAGGGGAACTGTTCAGTTGATGCACAGATGTGGTAGTGGAGCTGCTCAGGATTCTCTGGTGCCATTGTTTCTACAAGTGTTGCCTGTGGTGGGAGGGAGCTGCTTGCAGGCTCTCTGCAGGTGCCACTCCAGCAGCTGCCTTTGTGTACCCAAGGTCGTGCTGTGCCCTGTCCTGCCCACCAGCAACAACTCCCTGAAGCATTTTCCACCTTACTCTGTAACAGGCACCTCGTGTTCACCAGCCCTTACAGGTTCCATCCCTAATCATGGGATCACTGAGTGGCCGGGGTTGGAAGGGCCCTAAAGACTGTGTGGTTCCGAGCTTCTTTCCCTAGACCAGGTGGAAGGCCCCAGAGGAGGGTTAAGTGCTTCACCCTGGAGCTGGTCAGCCCTGTGTGCCCCAAAAGCAGGCTGACCTGACCGTGCTGTCTGTCCCCAGGCACGCTACGTCCAGGCCAAGCTGAGCGTGCACGACCGCTCCCTCAAGGTGGCCACGGTCATCGAGAGCCTGGAGATGGAGATGGAGCTGCTGTGTCTCACTGGGGTGGAGGATCAGCTGCAGACAGACGTCAGGCCCACGCTGGAGACGCTGAGGAACGCTGGCATCAAGGTCTGCCTAGCCCAGGGGTGCTCCAGCAGGAACCCTGAGGCCCTCGGGAGTGCATGGCACTGTCCCACGGGCAGTAAATTCAGGGAGCTGGGGGCCCTGTCAGGGTTTTAAACATCGCTTCGGGAACAGAACATGCTGCAAGTACTAAATGCTAACACATGAGTGAGTCACCTCTTGTGCTTTTCATCCCCTCACACGCCCTGGCTCCTCCTGCAGAGAAAGGAATCGTGTGGGCACAAGGGGGAGTCCAACAGGAGACTTCGGGGCAATTCTTCTTTCAGGGAGTTGCATGAAACGAGGCAGGTTTGGATGTGTTTGCTTTGTGGTGCATGAACCCCGTGCTGGGCTTGGAGCTGTGGATATCCACGTTCTCAGTAGCCACTAGAGGGGAGTCTGAGCCAAGAGAACCAGGGACTGGATTTTTTTCCAGCTTTCTGGGCTCCAGCATCTCTGACTCCACACCTACAGCCAAGCTGTGCTCAGCAGTGAGGGAGCTGCTGTGGTGCCTGCGTAGGTTCTCTCTCTCTCTGAAAACTTTGTCAGGCTTGCAAAAGGAAAAAAAAAAGGATTAAACATTCAGATTTGGGTAAGAAAAGTAGGTGAAAGGTCCTGGTTGTGGTTTCTCTGCTTTAAGCCACAAAGTGAGCAAAAATCTGAAGCCGTGCTGTGAATGCAAAGCAGGGGGCTGTGTGTTTGGGGTTTAGGTAGGAAGTGGAATTCAAGGCTTGGGACAAGCTTCCAAAAGTGCTTTTTGTTTGGAGCCATCCCTGTAAACAGCAGAGGCTACAGCAGAGAAGGGAGACCAGGGGAATCAGAGTTCCTTAGTGGTGTTGTAGTCATGGCCCAGCACTCCAAAGGGTTTTCCTTCTTTCCTTTCTTCCCACCTGGCCTGGAGCTGGTGTGGAGGTGTGGGATGTGCTGAGCACTTCTTGCACTGCAATGTTCGTCCGGGCTTTGCACGCAAGGAGTAAATCCAGAGTGAAGGGGGTCTTGCAATTCATGACAGGGACCATCTTGTTAAGATCAAATCTCTTTCCAGCCTCAGAATACTAAACAAATAATTGAGTCTTTGTGTGGGATTTTTTGTTGATGTTTTGGGATTTTCTTAAGGTTTTTGTATTTTCATTAAATATTCTTGGGCAGTGTCTTGAAAGAATGAAAACACCAGTGGAAAAAACCAAACTCACTGTGATATATTTACACTGGAGAAGGAATTCCCAGCCATTGCTGCTGACATTGCTTTCTAACTCCCTCCCCTCACCAGCACTGAATAAAAGGAGCAGTGTAGATTTAAAAAAAAATCTAAAAAAAAAAACCTTCAACCAAGTTAGTGTGTTCCAGACGTACACATCAGCACTGAGCTAACCCCAGTTGCATCATCCACATTTCAGGCTGGGCCGGGAGGGATCTTTCTGCAGCAAGGCCCGGTTGAGAAATGGCCGGGGAGGGACACATTAACACACGAATACACATTTTTTTAGCTTGCATTTTGTGGGTTTATCAGCAGAATCTTGAAATATTGCAGGTGGGAAAAATGTTACACAGAGTTTGTAACTTCCTTTGTGTCTCAGCCTCTTTGAGAGCTTTGCTTTCTTTCACGTGTGAGAATTTTCTTGCGTGTTTTAAACTAGGGGATTTTTAGAAGAATAACTTGTATGTGCGTTTTAACAGTCCTTTCATAAGCCTGCAGTGGCAGGTGGTACTTGCAGAGGTTCTGTGGTTGTTAAGCTTTATTTAATATGTGAAATGTTTGGATTTAGGTGTGGATGCTGACAGGGGATAAGCTGGAGACAGCCACGTGTACAGCCAAGAACGCGCATCTGGTGACACGGACACAGGACATCCATATATTCAGACTAGTGAGTAACACCCACAGACCCCTCTCTCAAGGGGCCCACACTCTGGGACAGGAGGGGTGTGAGTTCACAGCTGTTTTCCAGCAGGATATTTTTATTCTTTTGACCCAGCTTTCTACCCTACCCCGAGTTTTTGTTTCTGTGACTGCATGCCCTAACCCGGTGTGCTGCCTGTCCTGGCCGTGTCACCTTTGCTCCCCCGGGACTCTTTGTTGTTCTCTCACCCCGGTGAAGCACACCTTGCTCAGTTCCATCCTCCCTCAGGTGACCAACCGAGGAGAAGCCCACCTGGAGCTGAACGCCTTCCGCCGCAAGCACGACTGCGCCCTGGTCATCTCGGGGGACTCACTGGAGGTAGGGACGGCCCCGGAGCCTGGGCTGGAGAAACCCTGGTGCCCAAAGAGCAGGGTGTAAGTCAGGTGTGTGCTGTGTGTCAATCAGGTGTGCCTGAAGTACTACGAGTACGAGTTCATGGAGCTGGCGTGCCAGTGTCCCGCTGTCGTGTGCTGCCGCTGCGCCCCCACGCAGAAAGCCCAGATCGTGCGGCTGCTGCAGGAGAGGACGGGCAAACTCACCTGTGCCGTGGGTAAGGGACCCGCTGGGGAGCAGTGACCACGCAGGATGGCACCTGCAATGCCTTCTTTTAGAGTGAACAGTCTCACGACCTCTCATACCACGTGGAAATGCTGATTTAGGGAGCGGGGGTTTTGTGGGATTGCAAAGATGAAATTTTGCACACGGAAATTCATTGCCAAACTCCTCATAACCCTTTCAGGTGGCATCTTTGCAAAAGAGAGCTTGAACCTGATCAGGTGAAGTGCCACTGTTAATCTGAGAGCTTTATTTCAGCGTTGTAGATGTAATGGTACCACCTACAAGTGAGATAAATTGACCACTGACCTGGAAGTCTACTAAAACAAACTTAAGAACTTAAATTCATGATTTCCATTTAAACTCTTGCTCTTGTTCATTGGGTTAAGTGTTCCTTATAATATTACAGTGTGGTGCAGATGACTTTGGTGGGGTTGCAGGTTGCCCCTGTTGCTTAACTCCCTGTTTGTTTTTGCTCTGCCCTGCAGGTGATGGAGGGAATGATGTTAGCATGATTCAGGAGGCTGACTGTGGTGTTGGAGTTGAAGGAAAGGTGAGATTACCTCATGTTTAATGAGAATTTCTGTGGCCAGTTTTCAAGCAACTCTTAAATGAATCCTCAGAAATTTGTGCAAGAAAGGGAACAAGCTCAAGAATCATCATCAGACCAGTAGCCCTACCATGAGAAATAATTTGGCTATAAAGGAGACTACTGTTAAAGGGAGTTCAAATTCATTATTTGGTTCTTGGCAGAATCCCTGAATTTGGACCCTCATGTTAGTTTGGGGGGTTTTAGATGCTCCAAATGCTGGAGTTATAATTACACTGATAAGATACACCCTACATGCACAATTAAAAACTGTTCATGTTAGTTTGCAAACAAAATTTGGGTTGGAACTCTGATTCCTGCATGTGGAGCTGCGTGGAGCCGCAGGGCTGGATTGGCAGCTGCAGACAGACTCTGCTTGCAGTGAGCCAAACTTGAGTGAACTTTCGAGACAGAGAATTTGTGTTCAGCACTGACTTGATAGGAGTGTCACGGTAACATGTGTGCTGTGAATCAGAATCCAGAGGTTGCTTAGAATTGGAGGCCAAGGTTCAAATGGGAATTCTCCTCATATTTTTGCTCTTTGCTTAAAATCCACAGTGGAAGGAGAAGTGCTGAGGCAATACTCTCCCTCACCTAACATACTGCAAATATTCCTGGAAACTCTGTCAGTGATAACTCAATAATAGCATGATATTCTTTGTTTCCAGTACTGAAGTGATCTCACCGTGCTCTTCCTTGCTCTTGTTCCCAGGAAGGGAAGCAGGCATCACTGGCAGCCGATTTCTCCATCACTCAGTTCAAGCACCTGGGTCGTTTGCTCATGGTCCATGGAAGGAACAGCTACAAGAGGTCTGCAGCCCTCAGCCAGTTTGTGATCCACAGGAGCCTCTGCATCAGCACCATGCAGGTAAAGGGGCTGCCGGGAGGGGGTTTCCAAAGAGAGGTGGAGAAGCCAAATCATAAAGGAAATGTCCTGTGTCTCATTTTGGATGCCATCATTTCTTGTCCTGAAAGTTTTCAAGGGTTAGGACTTGAGGTTGTTACTTGGATAGGAAAACACACAAAAACGTTCATGGTATTGGACAAATACCAGCAACTGCTCCACAGGAATAACAAGGGTTGATATTCCATTAGTCTGTCTTCATTTGAGGAATTTGGAGAACCCACTGCAAGAATGCTGCAGTTTGAGCAGAATGTATTTTTAAGCTGTACTTTTACTGCGGTTTCTTAGTGCCTAAAAAGCTCATTTCTTTTCTAGGCTGTTTTCTCATCAGTATTTTACTTTGCTTCGGTTCCTCTCTACCAAGGCTTCCTCATCATTGGGTAAGAGCTCACTCTTTACTGGTAACGAGGAAAGCCTCTGCACAACGAACACTTCTGGGCTCATTAACATGCCAGCCATGCACATCCCCACTCTGTTACAGCTGCTTCAGGAGATGGGTGTGAGCCTTGTCCCCTCCTGCTTCTCTGCTCTGAGCAGGCAGTGCAGACTCTTCCAGAAACCTTTCCAGCAGCATGGTTTGTCACATTTGTGAAGCAGCCCATCCTCCAGGAATGTTCCTTTGATCCCATAAAAGCAGTGGGACAGTTGTGCTGGGCTGGTGTCTGCACCGCAGTGAGAGGCAGTGTCCAGCTCCTGGCAGTGTCAGGGAGAGAGACAACCCAACCTCTGCAACAAGAGGAGTCAGTTCCTGTCCAAAAACTGTCTAAAATAGGGCATTGCAGCTGTAATCCCACTATGACTTCTTATACTTTCGAGTACATAATTAAAAAAACCCAGCAAATTCATCTCCGTTGCCTTCTGATGCAAAGAGAATCAAACCTGAGCTCTAGAGCAGACTTTGGGATGGGCACAGGTCAGTCCTTGGCTCCATCAATAACCCACTGCAATACTCAAACCAGTCACCTGTGTTTGAGTGTTCCTGATCAAAAGTCACTCAAAAAGCCATTCCTGCAGGTTTTTCCTACCTGCAAAACTCTGGTGTGCTCCCTTTGCAAGTTTTTATAGTGTGTGCATTATTTGGCACTTGAAGAATGTTTATTTCCTTTCTGGAGCCTGGCATTTGTTTGTTCATCTCCACCTGAAATAATTTACTGGTCTTCTGCCTTCCTCCCAGGTACTCCACCATTTACACCATGTTTCCCGTGTTCTCTCTTGTCCTGGACAAGGATGTGAAATCTGAAGTTGCAATGTTGTACCCAGAGCTCTACAAAGATCTTCTTAAGGTGTGGGAGACTCTTGTTTGTGTGTTTTGGTTTAAGGCAAGATCCTCATCTTGATCTGAAACTGTGCATGTGTAAAGGCACATATATTGTCAGGAGATCCAGAACCTTTTCAGGCATTTTCAAGCAAAATTCTGTTAAAGTCGACTTTGAATTAACAGATAGAACCAGAATTCCTGACAGTTGCTTATTGAATGCTACATGAAATGCGATTTATTAGAAACGGCTGGGGAAGTAGAAGTTCCATTCTGTGGGAAATTCTAGGGATTTAATATTACCAATTTGTTCCATAATAAAGGGTAAAGAGAAATTGTTGGGGATTTGGCACTGTCCTGAAGCCAGAAAAGGGAAGAGGGGAAGGGATATGCTCATTCGATGGAGGCAGGAGGTTATCCCAGAGTTTCTTCAACAGAAATTTGACCTGAGCATGATCTAAAGGTTTGCTTGCTGTGCCATTTTTGTAGCTTTAGCATCTAAGTCAGGTCCTTCTCCTTAGACAAAGAGAACTTTCTTTTATGTTTACCATAGAAATACCAGGAAGGTAAATCTTGTCTTAGGTTCCTTTGTAATTTTTTTTTTCTTCCTCCCTGGAAAATGTTTTGAATAACTGGGGTATGCAGCCTGGGAACATCTTTCTTAATTGAAGGAAAGAAAGGGTGGACTGAGTCTTCACCAGATCCTTTCCCTCAAGGATTCCTGTTAAACAGATACTCTCAGAAGCACAGCCTGTTTTTCCAGAGCCTCAATAAGTCTCCATCTGGTTTCACTTGTATGTTGTCTCTTATGTCATAAACCACTAATTCTTCAACCATCCTTAGGCCTGGTCTAAACATAGGGGGTTTTGTGCTGGTATGGCTGTGTTGGCTGGAGATGGTTTTTTAAAAACTATCTGCCTTCAATATGAGGGTGATTTGTGTGTGTCTAGAAATACAATATTAATGTATTCGCATATATGTGTGTACACACATCTTATATTTCACAGCTCGGTGACTAAACTCCTGAGACATCTTTGCCCTGAATTAATTGTGTGTGCAGTGAGGACCAGGCTGTGCTGTGGGAGCCCTGAGCTTCCACAGCCCCTTCGAGCACCTGGAAAAATGAGAATAAAGGGGCACTGCCTCAGGGTTGCTTGATTTGTTTTATTTAATTATTTTTCCAAAGCACTTTCCAATTCTCTTATTAATTTCTAAGTTGATCAGTAAGTGAATTTTCATAAAAGAAAACCCTTTGTCTTTTTTTCCCCCACCCAGGGACGACCGTTGTCATACAAAACGTTTTTAATCTGGGTCTTGATAAGCATTTATCAAGGTAAGAAATCAGCTTCTGCTAGTGCCTTTAGATGTTGCAGTGTGTGTGACTATCTAAGCTTCTGTATTGCAGAAAGCTAAGCAAGGCATGAAATGAATTTCCCAAAGTATCCTTGTGGTGCTGAATATATATTTTTTTTGTCTCGGGAAATGTCGGTAGCGTTACCAAAGGAAAAAATTATCTAAAACTTAATATTGGCAGTAATTGGTCAACCCTTTAATGTAGAATTCAAGCCATTGTGTCTCTTCCCATCAGAACCATGCACTGTAATTTAGTGCAAGTTCCTTGCAGTGCTGTAGTTGCCCCATCTGTGAAGCAGAGCTCATGACTCTCCCCTTCCTTTGGAAGGAGTTCTCCAGTCTAGAGATTTTGCAGGTTTTTGTCAATGTGGAAAATGCAGCATCTGCAGCCTTCTGTATTTTATCCAGAAATGGAAGTGGCAATAGTTCTGCTTGCTTCACAGCCATCTGTAATGCAGGGTTGGAGTCGAGCTCAGGTTCTTGATCATATCCCATACACTCTAATTAGGCTGCTCAGCAATTAAGTAAATGCCTTAATTACAATGCATTTTCAACAGTGGATGTAGTAATTTGAGTATGTATCTAAGAAGGCCTTTTCTTTCGTTTTGTCTTTTTTTTAATCAAGTACCCTCAAACTCAAATACTCTCTATGAGTGTTAATCAGGGAATTGTGGAAAGCAGGTCAATAATGTGGAGCTAAAAGCTGAAGTGGCAATATTTCTTGTTTTCCAAAGCTCCTTTATCAACACGAGTCAGAATAATGGGTCAAAATAAGCAGGCAATTCTTATGGATTTAATTGATGTTGCCATCCTCAACAGGGAGTGAATCTAGGAGTGTAAGATCTCTGTTACCTTCATTTTCTGAAATCTATCCCAGGAGTCCTTCAACAGGGATCAAGGGCTTGGGATGCTGTGTAACACAATGGCAAAGCCAAGGCACTGATAGAACACTCCCAAGTGGTGGAAAGCTGCAGCCAGAGGGTGATGCATGGGGGGAAAGATTCCTCCTTGAGCTAAGAGCACTCTCTGGTTACAGGGTTTGGTTAAAGTGACTTCACCAGTGATGTGCTCAATAACCAGCAAACAGCGGCCAAACAACGGGGCCAGTTGCTAGCAGAGATGAGCCCGACCAAAACTTGAGCAGTCCCAACGTTTGGAAAGTTCACAGCTGGATTTGAACTTTGTGGCTCGAGCTCCGTTCCCTCGCAGGTTTTCCCTTCCGGAGCCAGCCTGGGTGATGGATGTTGGTGTGGATTACTCATGCTGCTCACATGAGTTATTTGTGCAGGTGGCCTGGAGCGCGCCCTGGCCAGCCAGGGTAGGAGCACAAACAATGCCTCGTTAGCAGAGCTTTAATGGGATTCTCTTAGGGGGAGGTGTAAAGGGGAGAGATCTCAGCCCAGGCAGTGCAAACTGAGGCTCACTTGTATCCACTGAGCTTTTCAACACTGTGCTGCCTCTTGGCACCGAGGCAATGCAGTAGGATATAGAAGAATTTGATATCTTGTAGCTTCTGAGTAGTGACCAAGTGCTTTTCTGGGAGGATAGAGTTTCATGATGTTAGAGATCTCCAGATGCCAAAACAGCATGTATTAATTTCCTATCTCCATGTGTCCATGAGTATGATAGACTGTTAGAAAACTTTGGGTACCTCTGTCGTAACTTTTCCTGTCTTCTCATCAGTTCTGTCTCCTAAATAGTAACTGATTCGTTGTCGTTACATTCATCAGGTTTCATGAAAAACAGCCTCAAGATAGGATTGTTTCAGCCTTTCCAAGACCTAACTGTGGGTTTCAGAGCTGAGCCTGGTGTTTGACTCAAATAGTTCCATTCCCTTGCAGGTAGCATCATCATGTATGGAGCACTCCTCCTCTTTGAATCCGAGTTTGTGCACATTGTTGCCATTTCCTTCACGTCGCTGATTCTCACCGAGTTGCTGATGGTGGCACTGACAGTCCAGACGTGGCACTGGCTCATGATCGTGGCTGAGCTGCTCAGCCTCTCCTGCTACATCGCTTCCCTGGTCTTCTTGCACGAGTTTATTGGTAAGGGCGAACGCTCTCCTCAGTCAGTTCCTGGTCTGGGTGGTAACTGCAAAGAGCTGAATTGAGCAAAAGGCAGTTGGTGGAGCCAGCAATGGGCACGGTGCCAGTGGTACCAGAGTAAGCTCGGTGTGATTTGAAGGCACTCGGAAGATACTTTGTGGCTCCTTCCCATAGCAAAATGCTAGAGAAGGTAAAGGTGGTCAGCAGACTGTGCTGGGAGTCTCATCCATGCTTTGAGCTCCAGCACGTGTCAGCTCTCTCAGGTAGCACTGACCTTTATTTCCATATGGGAATTTGAGATTAAAGATTGAAGTCTCTGCTTTTGGATTGAAAGATTTGGTCTTTTAAACTAGGTGAAGGAGCTGCCTCCTAAAACTTACCTTATTTTATCTGTTCATTGGGACCATTCCCTTATGGGTTTGGTTGGTGGTATTTCAGTTGCCTACAGCAGAACTAATCCTATTCCCTGGCTAGAGCAAAAAGGGTGAGGAATTCCAGATTCCCCCAGTAACTATCAAGTTGCAAATATCAGACCCATTTGGTTGTTCCAGTGTTCACTCAGGAACCACAAGATGTCACTACTTCTTCCATAAAGCTCTTTCCTATCTGAAGGCAACAGGGATAACTTCCCCATGGCTGGATCTGTCTGTCTTGCATGTGATTATACCAGCTCCATTTTGAATGATGCTTTTACTCTTTTTGTAAAGATTCTGAGGTGTTCTGAGTCAAGAGCTGTGCTTGCTGGGCTCAGCCAAGCAGCAGAAGTGACTCCCGGAGTGGGAGGACACGCAGTGCTTGGCAGTGCCAGGAGGATATCCCTGTGTCAGGCAGGGTTTGGGAGGGCAGTTACCTGTGACAGTCACATTCCTTACACCCCCTGCACAGCACATCTGCATCTTCTGGGGAAGAGAAGGGCAGAGGAGTGAGGAGCCAGGTATCATAGGAGCTTTGAACTTGAATATGGAGGTGGGCAGTTTTAAGAATCATAAAATCATAGAATGGCCTGGGTTGGAAGGGACCTTAAAGATGATCTAGTTCCAACCCCGTGCCATGGGCAGAAGGAAGCACTGGTAGATTGAACTGCTTTTCTGCACCCCTTCCCAGAAGGTCCTCCCCATGTTTTTGACTCTGTGCTCGTTTCTCCACACAGATGTTTACTTCATTGCCACGCTGTCGTTCCTGTGGAAGGTCACTGTCATCACCCTGGTGAGCTGCCTGCCCCTCTACGTCCTCAAGTACCTGAGACGGAGGTTTTCTCCCCCCAGCTACTCGAAGCTCACGTCCTAGGGCTGCTCCTTGCACACAGAGACAGACATTGCCCCCGGCCCAGAGACAAACCCCAGCTGTTCCCACAACGAACGCGTCCGTAGCTGCGTCAGGACCCCGTGGTAATCCCTGTTACCTGCTGCTGTAGTGAGAGCCTTCCAGACCGCCCTGAGCGGGAACCTAACACCAAAAGGGAGCGTTTGGAGGGTGGAGGCTCTTAGTTCATCCAGTCCTTGTTGCTTTTGTTCCACTTAACTGGGGTCAAATGCATGGAACTGCGATGGCGATGGGTTTCTCTTGCATGGTTCAAAGCCTGTGGAAGCTGCTACCTGACCTTGGGATTTACATTTGACAATTTAAAGTGAATTTTTTAACCGTCCGCGCTGTTCTTTGCATTGTGTTACCTGTTTTTTATGTTATTTGTCTTTTTGATTCAAGTAGTTACATTCTCTTTACATCTTGGAAATCCCCTAATGTAGGTGATGCACTACACTGCTGACAGCTGATTGCTGATTTATGGTATGTTGTTTCCATAATGGGGCTCCAGCCTGTCAGATCCACACACACTGGAGAATCTGAGCGTGTCTGAGATTTTCCTTCCGTTGAAATGTGGTCACCCCAGTGATTTTGGAGGTATCCAGCCATTGATAAAGACAAAGAAGTGGTAGTTCAAAATGAGAGAATTTGGTTTTGTTTAGCTTTTGTGCTTCCTGTTAAAAGGAGCCGGTGACATAATAGTTTTACTCTGTATTTATTTGTGTAGGAGAAAATTATCTAAACTAAAGCAAATCCTCTTTGGAACAGGACTTTGCAGTTGATCATCCTTGAAATGTGTCGACAACGTGAGAAGAGACTCGTACTGTTCTGCAGACAATGTGGCAGACGTGTCTTGAATCCTTGGAGACTGAAAGGAGAGGTCACAGAGCTGCTACTCCTCACAGCTCCATGAAATCTGTTTCCTGTTAGTGTGAAACTGTGAGGATGAGCTGCAAATAAGCAGAGGCACTCCTAGGTGGATGTTTTAATGACATGCTCCCTGCAGAGAGGCAGTTTTTGGAACCTTGCACTTGCTCTGCTCTAAAAACCAAACCTGAATCACAGGAATGGGTTCTTATAAAGGCATTAGGCTCGTGTGCAGGGCAAATTTATGTATTTTTAATTTTCAAAAATTAAACTCGATGAGTTCTGTTGTTATAATAACTTTGGTCCACATTATAATCTCATGAGGAGAGCAACACGTGCTTGGGCTTCTCAGCAGAAGGACAGAGACTTACAGGGACCTTTTAGAGTTGGGTTGATGCATCAAACAGAGATGAGCTTTTAGTGGCAGCCATCCTTGTCTAAAGGCTCTTTAGTCTGTGCTAAATTAGTTGCTTGCTGTCTTCTTCCCACATCAGAGAAACCACGGGTGGAGCTGGCACTGCTTGGCGCCGTTATTCCTTGGCTGCACAGGAGGGAAAGAGCCCAGAGTCTGAGCCCCTATCCCAAATCAGAGCCTGAGTTCCCTTCTGCTGTCCCAAATCACAGCCTGAGCTCCCTTCTGTCCCAAATCAGAGCCTGAGCTCCCTTCTGCTGTCCCAAATCAGAGCCTGAGCTCCCTTCTGTCCCAAATCAGAGCCTGAGTTCCCTTCTCCTGTCCCAAATCAGAGCCTGAGTTCCCTTCTCCTGTCCCAAAGCAGAGCCCAGAGCCTGAGCTCCTTCTGCTGTCCCAAGGCAGAGCCTGAGCTCCCCTCTCCAATCTCAAGGAAGCCCTTCCAGGTCAGGGCCACCACGCTGTCGAGGTGCAGAAGCTCCTGGGCCATCTCTGTGCCACGCTGAAGCTCTTGAAAGGGCTGCCAGCTCCTGCTGCCATTGCTGCAGGCGTTCCTGTGGCAAACAGCACAGAAGGTCTGATGTGAAAATCCATGGAAGATGGGAGTGGTGTTTTAAAAGAGCCTGTGTTGGCCCACAGTGCTGTGTCCTGGACTTGGACATCTCAGGTAGCCGTGCCTCGTGTGGTCCATGTGTGGCAGTTGCTCCAGGGAATGTTTGGCACAACCTGACCTGCCTCCCTTGCTCTCAGTTCCTGTGAATAAATATCAAAGGGATGGGGAGCAAGTTCCAGAAGCTTTAGAGAAAAATTGGATGTGCTTTGTAGCACATGCGGCTTGGGGTGAGAGGAAGGTGCAAGGCCATATGACCTTGTTGTTTCATGTGGTGGAAACCCTCTTGATTTGGAAAATTAGGTTTCAAAATCCTTCAGGGATAAGGGCAGCAAACACTTCTTTAACTCACTGGTTTTATTTTGTGCCAGTCTTCTGATAGGCTTGAGTCTGAAGCCCTGGTATGGAGCAACTGCCTCAGAAACACCCTGCTGGCTAAGGAAAGCTGATTCTTAATATTCACCTTGACATAATGGTTTGAAAATCTGCCTTTTTCCTTATGTTTTAATTTTTTTTCCTAAAAGTAGTATTAATATACATTTCTACTTACTTGACATGCATGTTGAACAAGGCTGTGAAAGTCCAGCATTCCCAGAGCTTTGTCTTGTGGAGGAAAAGCAGTCCCTGAACAGCCTGTCTGGGGGAGGTGGGCTCATAGCCTTTTGTGAATTATGCTGTTTTATCAAAAAGATCCTTAACATTGTCTTCATCATGACTGGAGTGTCAGCCATGCCACTGTTCTGGAGTCCCCAGGCAGCATTTCATAGGATCATGGAAAGATTTGGGTTGGGAGGCACCTCAGAGCCCCTCCAGTGCCACCCCTGCCATGGCAGGGACACCTCCCACCGTCCCAGGCTGCTCCAAGCTCTGTCCAGCCTGGCCTTGGGCACTGCCAGGGATCCAGGGGCAGCCACAGCTGCTCTGGGCACCCTGTGCCAGGGCCTCCCCACCCTCCCAGGGAGAGGAATTTCGTCCCAATATCCAATCTAATCTGCTTTCAGTAAGTTTAAGTACAAGAACCAAGAATTCTTTTGGCCCCAGGTGGTGACTGAGCCACCCAGGCCCCCTGGGCTCTGGTGCCCAGCCCTGTCCCTCTCTCCTGTGTGTTGGTAGTTCAATGTCCTGCAACAGTGCCAAGCTACTGTGTGTAAATATTTGACATATATATGGTAGAATTCACTGTTTCCTCAATACAAGTCAATACAGTTTACACCGAGTGGACCATATTTGCAAACTATTAGCTTACACCAAGAAAGGGAGCGAACTGTGATTTCATTTATATTTATTGAACCATAAGTTTAGTAACATATTCAGTAGAGTTGATAGTGATCTGTAGCTGTGTTTTGGGGTGTGGATTATGTTCTTTGCAGCTCGTGTTTTTGCACAAGGTAGTAAATCCAGGAAGTAATTTCTGCCTGGATGTACATTACATTTTTCAAAGCAGTCAGAGACTAAAACTGCCATCTAACAAACAGCAGGAAAGAGGAACACTTCTGTTTTTCAAGTTTAGCACTTTATGTTTGCAATCCATTTCTCTTAAGTTATTTTAAAATGTTTTTAAAAGCAAAATTTAATACATATGTTCATATTTACTGTACATTAAAATAAATGGATTCTCTGCTGGAAATTTCATCTTTTCCTCTAGTATGCTCATAATTTGTACTTTTGGGGAGTGAAGCATTGTTTGCTTCTTCTGTGTAGTATCTCGTTTGTGGCCTTAGTGTTCTTCCTATTCCTTGATGTGTGTGGGTTCCGTGCTGTAGCAGTTCATGTGTGACTTGTGTGCTTTGGGACTGCTCCAGGTGCTGCTCCTGGGCCCCAGTGTGAGTCTCACCGTGCTCCTGCTTCCCGTGGCTGCCAGCACTCCGTGCTGAGCTGCTGCAGGGTGAGGTTTTGTGGCACACACTGTTCTCTTCTTGCACCTCTGCAGGAGCTCCAGCTGTGTCACAGCCCTCTCTATCCCCTTAACTCTGGATTTGCCCCCTCCACAGAGCTTTTCCTGTTCATCTGTGCAAACTTTTGTTTTGCTCAGCTCGTGGCGCAGTGGAAGCTCAACATTCTGTGTTCAACAGCAGCAGCTTCAGTCTGTGCAGAGTCCTATCAGACCTGGCTGAGGGGTGGTCAGGGACATCCCTGGTGTCCCCTCGGGGTGAGGGCTCTGTGCTGGGAGCTGCAGCTGTGACTGGGCAGCACCAGAGGTGTTTTCCTGTGCTCCCTGAGCTGTCCCAGCCAAACCCCGGGACAGCCTCGGCCTCTGGAGCTGCCGAGGGAAGTTGTGCTGGAGTTGAGCTGGGTTTGTCAGGGAGCCCCAGGTCACAGGGGGAATCCTTAAAGCTTCTCTTTGGGGTTTGTGTGTGAGAAAGCTGCTGCAGCCTCTGCTGCATCACAAGCCCCTGGTTTGCACAAGCAGGGCTCTGAGCCAGGGATGTGAACCCTGCCATGTGCAGCTCAGTGTCCTGAGCTGTTCCCGTGGGACTGGGCTCATCCCAGTGTCTGGGGCCAGCCCAGTGCCCACCTCAGCAGGAGCTGGATGGGGTCCTTATTTATTATTAGTTATTTCAGGAGTGTTGAACTCTATGATTTGCATGAAATCCTGTGGTTCACGGCTTTGCCAATATGGTCCATTACTACTGCCTACGACAACTTGTGTACTGATATGCCTTTGAGAACATTTTTAATTGTTAAAATTGTTTTAAAAATCAATGTTAAGTTAATTTAATTTTTAATGGGGAAATGGATTCTGGTGTCAAAATGATATTTACTGTGATGCCGATGTTTTGTACCTGTCATCCAGCTAAACAACCTGTAAATACTCCTGAGTCAAAAGAAACATGAATGCCAATTATTTATTGTTCTGTGGAGTTACATGTCGCAGATGTGTAAGAACTGAGAAGGGAATTCTCAGTTCTAAAACAAGGTGGAAAAAATAAATTTTATGCAACTTCTTTACTTCATCCCTGTATGATGCACCTGGTTAGTCCTGGCACGATCAGTCCCAGCTGTGTGGGAATTGTCAGGATGTAGGGAGGTTGTACTGTGGGCCTTTAACCTGTGTGTGGGAAATGCACATCCAAGACACGATCAGAGCTGCTTTGCTAAGTTCTCTGTGGAACCAGTTTTGGTGTTAACAGGGATGGTCACTGCTGCTGGCAGCCACTGCTGCGAGTGAGGAGGGAATCTTTCATTGGAACACAGATATATCCTGCCCTGGGAAGAGCAGTGATGCAACAGCATTGGGAACAGCTATTTTGGGAATGTTCTCATCCCTTGGACATTTGATTCAGTGAGTGGCTCGGCACGAGAGCAGTCCCAGGGCCAGGGGTCAGAAACGGGGGGAGGGACAGGATTTAACACTGAACGTTCTCCACAGGGAAACGTCAACACAAACACAGTGCAGCAATTTTCTACCAGAAATGTAATAGAGCCATAAACACTCCTAAAAGAAAAAAATTAAAAATGCAGTTGGATAAAGCAAATCTGTGACTTGGGAGACTGATTAATGAAAGCAGAGATGAACTATCCCTCGGATCAGTGAACATCTATGGGAGTGTTTCTTTTGGATTCTATAGGACACAGATGCCCTTTTTAATGACTTTAATTCTTTTTGGTATAAAGTAGTCAATGAAAATATTAAATAAAGCATTTTTGTGATGTTTGCACACTTCAAATGAATGGTGTAGGCTACAGAAATGACAGGAACAGACTTTGCTCCCAAGTGTTACCAATTTCCCACTCTAAATGGGTTACATAAGCCCTGGTTAGTGGTTCCTTTAATTTATGAATGGTTTCTTTTTAATGGTGAAATGTGTAATTAAAAAAAGCTAGAAATAGTTTCTCTAAACTCACTCTGGAAGGGAAGGAGAATTTCAGCAATCTTTTTTTCACCCAAACATTGCATAATAGTAGAAATGTCAAAGATTTCCATGGGGTTTCATTTCATTCTTCATGTGGCTGTGGTCATGCAAGAAGTTTGAACACTGCAGGGGCTGGCAGTTTTTTGGAAGATCATGCATCCTGGGGTAAGTTTTCAGCCTGGGCTTTACCAAAGAATGCCAGTGGCCTTGTTTTTCAAATTGTGGTTGTATCATGCACTGGTGTGTCTTTGTTTTTCCTTTTTTCTGAGAAGAAAGAATAGGTGCTGGCTGTAATTGGGTGTCTTGCTCTGCCCCAAGCCTGACGGAGCTGTGGAGGCCTCCCTGCACCATGAACCATTTGGAGAGAGGAAAACCTCTGAGACCTGCTCTGTCTTCACCTTCTGATGGCTCAAGTCACAACACCTGCACTGCCTCTTCTCCCCTGCATTGCTGTGGCATTAAATTTTGTCTTAAGTCTTCACTGGAGGGAGGGAACTGCTCCTGTTCCCCTTTCCCAGGTAGGAGATGGGGCCAGAGAGAACCTGTGGTCTGGGCTGGCCCTGCAGGCACAGCACAGAAAGCAGAAAAATATTTTTGTTTTGGTGATTAGACTTTCTCAGAACCTTAAACATGGGAGTCAATCCTACAGGAAAGTTCCTTCTTCCACAGAGTATTCAGATGTCTGGTTTTAAATGAGGAGTGTGATTGCAGGCTTTAAAAACCTGTCCTTCTGATTGGGAGTGTTGATAAACCCCAATCCAAACATTGCCGTGGATTCTTCTGTCTCCCCCCTGGAAGCGCAGCTCCAAACCACATCTGTGATAAAAGTTAAATGCAGCTGCCTGTGGGAGCTGTGAGACTCCGGGTGGGAGCAGCAGGAAAGGCACCACTGCGACTGCACAGGAGCTCAGGGCAAACCTGGGGTGTGCCAGCACTCACCAACAGCACCGAGCGCTGCTCCAGCACCTGCTCAAGGGCAGGTTCGAGCTGATGCTGTGGCTTCCTTAGGCCATGAGCATTTGCTGGCCTTAAAACTCCCCGGATGCTGTGGGGCTCTCTGGGCTACGTGGTGGATCTCTGGAATTTTGCTGCTGTAACTGAAGTTAGAGGTGATGAGCATCTTGCAGGATCTGGCCTTGAGAAGGATGTCCTTCCCTCGGCTGCTGTTCCTCCCTTTGTGGCCCAAGACCTGAGTGGGTTACAAAAAAGGGCTTTAAAGATCTCTGCGTTCCCACTTTAAAGCCTCCCGCTCTTGGCTCGCTGGAACTGTCCACGTAAGGCAGAATGTTGTCTGCTCTTCAGATTCTCTCTCAGAAAGGAGTAGTAACAAGAACAATCTGTGCAAAAGAATTTAACGCAGTAAAGATGGGGGTAATAGTCATTCTCATTTGTCCTTTTATGTGAAACAGATTTTATTTTAAATGTACACTCTGAGTAGCTTAACCATATCCAGAAAGTTGTTTACCAGTGTAAAAGTAGAGTTACCCACAGGATAAATGGAGAGCATGAATGGAGGCGAGTGGGCTGTACTGAGTGATTGTGCTCAGCCAGCTCAGGAGTCCCCCGGGGCACACCTTGGTGGCACTGGGACACAGGGATGCCCTGGCCTTGTGCTGCTGGCAGGCAGCAGATTGACTCCTGTGCTTCACATCTGCTCCAAAAGAGCTGTGCTGGAGGTGCTGCATTTCTGTGCCTGTCCTGTGCTGCCTCTGCTGGGTCTAAAACAGGTCCCCTCAGGTTGGTTCTGTACAGATGTCACCAACCTGTGACTTGTCAAAAAGTGATGCAAATTGCTATTGATCAGGACTCCTACTGAAAATAAGAACAGATCAAATGCCCAGTAATGGTCTCACTGAAGCATTTTCCTGCTCCAACAGCAAAGGTGTCACTGCCAGGGGGAGAAACAGCACTCAAAAAACCTCTGGGAAAGGCAAGGGATGGTGCCCACAGAGGCAGAACTCCTCTGCACCTTTGTAAATCTGAGATTAAGGTTTGGAATGCAAGGCACATTTATAAGGATCAGCATTCCCTCTGTCAGATTTTAATACCTGATCTTTTCTAGAGACACTCGGGAAAACAAATTCTCTGGGTGAAATCTCTATTTGCAGCACTAACCCCTAAGGAGAGGACCTTCCAAAGCAGGTGGGACATGAGCACGGTGTTGGTGCCTCGGTGGAGGAGCCGGGGCTGGTGTAAAGAAACACTCACCCACCCCCTCACACACTCCTCCGGTTTTGTCCAAGGCCAAGTTGAATTCTTGCCAGTGCTCATTACTGAAGTGTGGAACTAATTCTTACAGGTGCCGTGTTCTCCATAAATCGCCTTCAAAAGAAAGGAACCTCTTGTATTTCACACGTGAGTGACGAGCGTTTCCTGCCGCCTCCCTGTGATCTCCCCCGTCGGGAGCCAGCGCTGATTTACGCAGCTCCCACTCGTCCTCCTCGCAGCTCCTGCTGCCACTGCAGCCCCGAAGAGCAGAACGCCACAAAGCCCTCAGTAAAAGCGGAGCCTGCAGGAAATATCAGGTGTTAACATCCAATAAAAAGCTGCCACGCTTCAGTGAGCCGAGGCTGCAGGGTCCGGCCCAGGCAAGGCCTGACCTAATGCAGAGGTTTATGGTGGTGCCAGGTAAGGACTAATTATAGACCCTGCACTCCATCAGGGGCTGGCCTGTCAGCTCAGCTTAGGGACTGAAGTGCCTGCGGTCACACTGGGGGCTCTCTGCCCCTCTGCCTAACTGGATGCAGTTGGCTCCTAAAGAAACGTGGGGAGTAAATCTGAGGTGCTGAAAGAAATACTGCAGCAGAAATTACACTGTGGGGAAGGTTTTATACGTGTTGGGGTGAATTAATGACCGGGTTTGGGGTTTTTGGAAAGAAAAAAACACAACAAACTTTGTGCACAAATACATAGTTTAAAATATATTCTCTTTCAAACACCAGCTATTTTAACAACAGTGTAAATCAGATTTTACAGACCACATATTTCAAGTATGAAGTTCATTAAATGTGTGAAATTCTAGATTAGCTGCCGGGTGTGGCCAGAGCCCCAGTAATGAATTGTAAATTCTGTTCAGGACATAATATCAGATTCCTTTGCCCTGGCTCCGATATGAAAGGACTAAAGCACCTTTTCAAAACAGCCATAACCTTTCTTTATTATCTTTATTTAGGTTAGCCATCATATGATATAATGAATGACTGCATGAGTGTTTCCATACTGAACCTAATGCACAGGTGTTTAACTTGATTAATTTGTGGGTTTATTATTATTATTAAACCAACCTATGTCTCAATGTAACTGAAATTAATACTATCAATTTATACACATTTTTGCCAGTGTCCTGATAGTGGGTGGTTGGCTGCCTTTAGGTTCAAGAATATCACTCTAAACTACAATTCCCTCTGAATTTGTGTGAAAAAAATTGATTAATTAATGATGCTGTTCTCATTCCATAAACCCTTCTGTGAGCTGGGAGCAAGGTACAAAAGGGAACAGCTCTTTCCTTGTGCTGCTGTAGCCAGTGAAATTTAGGGACAGCTCTCTGTGGTGTCCAGCTCCTCTGGACAGAGCAGTGAGGACAGAAATCCGGGTGTTCTGTGCCCCAGGGACAGGAACTGGCCAGAGCAGCTCCGGGGGTGCCACAGGCTGATCCAGCAGGTGCCTCTGGACCTGCACAGCCTGGCCTTGTGGTTTCTTCCTCTCCCTTTTCCTCCTGAGCTATCCAAAGGGAAGGAGGTTCACAAGCCAGTTCTACTCCTGATAGAACCAATAATGGGAATTTTCCAGGTAGCTGGGGCTGAAAATCCAGGGCTAAGTAGAAGAATTGGCATTTCTCACTCATGGCTGTTGGTTGGAGACCTTTTCCCAAAGCAGAATTTTCAGTGGTAGATGAAAAGCGAGTTCTCATTTGGGGGAAACTCAAAAAGTTCTGGTTTCAGAGCCGGTGAGCTCTGTGTGGGTGGATTCCCTGGGGTCACGTAGAGCTCACTGCAAGATCAGACACTCTGTAACTTCATCGAGTGGGTGAATGTGGTATTGAGACAAGTGCACGGTCAGGAGCGAGCCTGAAGCGGTCCCACGCAGTGAGGATGCTCCAGGGCGGCTCGGGAAGGGGAGGGAGGTGCCGGAGTGCAGGACCCGGGCACAGCTGGGGCCGTGCTGAGGCTCTGGGAGCCGGGAGGTGCAGCGAGGACACAGCCCGAGTGTGGGAATCCCTGCTCAGCACGGCAGGGCCCTGCGGAGGCTGCTCGGGAGCCTCGTGTGCGGCGGCACATCGGGGAGAGCAGTATTTACTTTGGAAGGGCCAGCAGCTTTTGTCAAAAATACTTATTGTTGCTGTGAGACTGAAATACCTTTTGCAAGTGGAAAACAGAGATGTCTCCATGAAGTCTCTGATGATAAAATCCAGGCAGCTGCCCCAATGGCCTGAGAGCACATCCTCAGGAAGCCTTGATGCCTTATCTCCTGAAGAGCATGAGAAATAATAATAATTTTTTTAAAAGAATCGTTTTTATTGCCAAATGCCTGCATGGAGCCGGGCAGGGAGGCTCATCCTCCGGCAGGGCGATGCTGTGGGCGGCTGCCAGGGGAAATCAGGGACCCCCCCGGGGCCGGGACCCCCGGGACCTCGGCTCCCCAGAGCCCCCCGGGCCCGCTGCCGCTGTCCCCGGCCGCCTGCAGCTCTGCCCTGCCGGGCAGGGAGCTCCTCGCTCGGCCTCCTGGGCTGCGAGCCCGGCGGTGAGGACCGGCCGGGCTGTTCCCGGGGACAAGTTCAGCTTCCAAATCCATCCCCCGAGCCAGGGAGCTGCTCGGGGTCAGCGCCAGCAGATGCACCTTTCCCCTGTCCCCAAAGCCAGGCATCCGCTGGGCTCATCCCAGAGGGTGCCATGGGCATGGGGGGGAGCTGGGTCTGGTGTTGGGGGGTAGGGATGCAGTCCAGAATGTGCCCCTAAAAGGAAGAGGAAGTATTCTCCTAAAGAGGGAATAAATAGCTAAAAATATTAGCTATTAATAGCTCCTTACCTCCAAAAATAAAATCCCTTAGTGATACCAAAATAAGAAAGCAAAGGAAAGTCGGAGGTATTTGGCCTTCCTTTGAAAAGGGAAGCTAAAAATAACTATATATATATAAAAATCTCTCGTTTCTAGGGAAAGTCTCTGCCCCCGCATCCAGCTTGCAGAGTTATATAAGACTTGAACTACATCCCCCTCTCCTCCGCGGCCGCTCACAACGCGCTGGAGCCGCGGCCAGATGGAGAAAGGTTCCGTCAGGAAAGTTTAACTCAGCGGGGAAGCTGCAGCCAGTGGAGGACACGATTCTCTCGCTGAACTCTCCAAAAGCCTTGGAAATCTTACAGTTGTGTCATATGCTGGTTTGGGGAATGCTAGTCCGGAGGCAGCCGCCAGCCCTCTTTCACTTCTTTATTTATTTATTTTTTTTTTTCGCGTTGCACTGAGTTTAATTTGGGTAGCAGGATTCAGCAGTTTTAAGTTGGAAAAAACTTAGTGGAAGAAGATATTTTAGGAAAACCCTGTCATGTGAACTAGCGGGAGCCGATCAAACCGAGCTATTAAAAGAAAGACATTGTATTTTTAAACGGTGCAGCCCAGGGCAGCCAACCTGTGTGCCCAGAACCGCGGAGCCGGGGCTGCTCCCCCGCCGCAGCTCCGCGTGGGAGGAGGCCGAGCTTTCCGTAGGGGTGGCCCATTCTCCGCTCGCTCTGGGATCCCCTTGGCACGGCCAGGCGCCCTCGGCCCCCCCAGCTTGTGGGCCCCCCCCCTGCACGCGGCTGCTCGCCCCCAGTTTGCCCCTTCCCAGCTCCCCCTCGCCTGAACCCCCTGTCCCGATTGCTCTCTGCGCTCCCCAGTGCCATTCCAACAGGGGATGCTGGGGTGACTGGTCAGAGCCGCAGTGAGGAGCTGGGGCGGTGAGGGTACAAGCTGGGTTAATCGCTTATTTCTCCCGACTAGCAATTAATTAAAATCGTTTTGCTCTCCCCGCAAAGCGGCGGCCTCGGTTTCCCTTTACGGTTTCCAAACAGGAATCAGGTGGTTCCGATTTTGCCGATGCCGGTGGTGGATGCTCAGAGCCGGCGGGGGGCTCGGGTGTGGCACCTGTGCCGGGGGATGCGGGGTCCCCCCGCCCGGGGCCGGGGCCGCGGCCGCTGCCGAGCAGCGCCGGGGCTGTGCGGGACCTCGCAGCTGCTCGTGGAGAGGGCTGCGAACGGGAAAAGCCTCCAGGTACGAGCCTGAGGGTCAGGTGCAGCTTTTCGGTCCTTCCCCGCCATCCAGGGCTCAGGCAGGAATATCCTCACGGGAGAGCGGCTCGGCCCTGGGGGACGGGGAGGAAAAGGCTCCCTGAGAGCCGAGGGGTGCGAGGGGGTCTCGCCGAGGGGTTCGGAGGGAGCTGCGGCCAGCGGGGTTCCCGGGCCGGGGCTGCCCCGCTCCCCGGGGGAAGCCGGTTGCATAACGGGCCCGCGGGGCTGGGGAAGGTATTTCCGCCCCGACGTGTCCAAAGATGACAAGGGATAGGAAAGTGAGGTGCGCTGAGTTTCCCCGGGCTGCCTGCAGTTGCTAGCCTGCAGGACAACAAACCCGAGCAGCAGAAAGTTTGATTGCGATACCTCCTTCGAGTCGATTTGGGGAGCGAGGGAGTGAAAAATGGAAATGCGGGGCGGGTGCCAGGCAGCCCTCCGCGCTCACCCGGCCAAGTCCGGCTGCCGTGACTCACCCGGGGCTCCGGCTGACCCCGGCAGCGCTCCCCGAGGGGCGGCAGAGCTCCCACCCTCCCCGGAGAATCGTTTATATATGTGACCTCTTCATCCCTGCTGGAAAAAGCTCTGTGCAAGTGCAGTCGCAGGGAGACACCGAGCCCAGCGCCGAAGCGAGGGGCAGATGCTCCTTACACACCAGTGAAAACCATACATTGTGAGACAGCCGCAGTTCATGACATCCCCGGCTTTATTTTCCTGTTTTCTTTTGCTTTATTTTCCTGTTTATACATAGGACATGTAAACACACGCGGGTTGTCTTGGTTTCGGAGGCTTCCTTGGCTATTTCATTCTTGCTAAGCTCCACGTGTATCAGTGGAAATCCATGGGGTTGCTCCTTTCCTAAATTGATCTAAAAATAGGAACAGAGAGAGGTCTGTGAAACACCACTAAACAAATTCACCGATTTTTAATTTTTCTTTTAGTCTTTGTATGAAGAATTGAGCCAATGGTAATTAGAAGCCAAAACCTGTGCCAGTAACAAGATGGGTATTAATAGGGTGCTGGTGAATTTAAAAGACATAAATATAAGCTGGGGACTTCGCTTTTCTGAATGATTTATTCAAAGGTAAAAGCAGCAGCAGCCTGAGCTTGTCTCTGCTGGGAAGAAGGAAAACTTCTGCACAGAAGCCCCGTTGCTTTGAAAGGCTTTGCAGTTCCTGCAAGTTTTGTTTAAAAAGCACACACTGGGATTTTTAACATCATCCATATTTCTTTCTTACTCGCTCTCTAACTTTCTGCTCAACAATTAAGTGCTTGTGCTGCAGACTGAGAAAGCCGCAGAGCTGCCTTGGCCCGGAGCTGGGAGACGTCATGGATTCCTGAGTGTGAAGTTGCAGGAAAGCCCTCAGTTTGGGAGATGGAGGCGATCCAGGGGTTTCCATGGCACTGGGATAAACAGGAGGAAACAGTGAGGGAATCCCGTTATTTTACAGCATTCAAAGACTATAAACACTCGGAGCAGGGAAGGAAGTGGCCTTTCCCTCTCTAGTAACCCTCATCTCAGAGCAGAGAACTGACTTCACTTCAGGAACAAGCTCAGCCCAGTTCGGATCCCTCTTTGCACCTCCAAACACTTACTGAGGAGGCGAGCAAGAGGGGTTCCCTCTGTCCGGGCGGCACTGGTTGAACATGGTTTAAAGGAGATTTTATTTCCTTTTTTTTTTCTTTTTTTTTTTTTTTTTCCTTTTGATTTTTTTTTTTTTTTTTTAAATTCCTGATGCAGCGAGAAACTGCCTGCAGGCTGGTACACTACCACCACATCATGAGGTCTATGGATCAAGGTAGGGTGTGACTGCTGCCTGTCTGCGTGCTCTGTGTGTGTCCCTGTGTCGCTCCCCTCCTGGGGCTCGGCAGGTCCCTCCCCGGCCCGGGCTCTGTCCCGCGGCTCCAGCCCGCTGGCAGGCGGGTGGGCAGGAGGGGTTCGCGGCGAGAAGGGCTCTCGGGGAAGGGACTGGGCTGGCTTTAGGTTTGGGTCGGTTTGAAGCGATCCGCCACGGCGGTACAAATCTGTCTGAAGCAGCCTCCTTTAAACTCCAGCCAGAGGGACTCTCCTCTTCCAAGCCATCACCCCAGGAGTCTCGCTGACTAACCCGGCCGCTTAACCCTTGCGCCGCCTGCCCAGGTCGGGGGCTCGGGGCGCCGCGGTGCTGCCCCGGGCCCAGCGGAGGCTGCGGCAGCGCGGGCCGG
>VXAD01010755.1:0-15508 GCA_013399195.1 Dicrurus megarhynchus | reverse complement strand
CCGCTGGCGTTTGCGGGGCTGCTGTGCCGGCAGGTGCTTGCCGAGGGGCGCTGCAGACGAGTGGCTCGGTCTCCATCCCGGGATGGAGTGTCCGGCAGCGGCCGGGGGACATCGCTGCTGTCCCCGGGGGTGTGCAGCCGGCAATGAGCGCAGCTGAAAAGGCGAAGCGGAGGAGCTCAGCGCAGCTCGGTCGGGCACTTGCTGCCCGTCAGCACCGGGCAGAGTGAGCTCTGGAGGCTCAAAGGCAGCTGGAGCACTGGGGCGTGGAGCCCCAGGAGCTGCTGCCTGCCGTGAGCCGGGGATGGCAGCGAGCTCGGCACAGCCGGCTTCAGGCTGGGGACAAAGCCATGAGCTTAAGTTAAAATTGAGGAAGAAAACAAAGGTTTGCAGACTGTTCTGTTTTTCTGAGCTTCTGCTGTGGTACTTAAAAGCACAGTGACAAGTGTTCCCTGACTTTCTAAGTGGTAATTCTGTCTGTTGGTGATACTAAACAGGGATACTTCCCATAAAATGTAGATTTGTGTAAACCAGACAAAGCCAAAAGAAAAGGACCCAGAGGAACGATTTGTTAAGATACCTCGGTTTTGATTCTGCACAGTGAAGAGGTGGTGTTTCCCTGGGGCAGCTCAGAGAGATGTTGTGTTCCTCTAAAGGAGGAGACCTTTGAGGCCTGAATCGTGGTGTCAGTAGTGAAATGGAGAGTTGTTGCTGAGTTTTATTCTCTGTGTCCTTGTTTAAGTGTACAGATGTGCACCAGCATCAAAGCTGACTGAGGATGGTTCAAGCCATCAGATGGACAAAGCTGAATTTTCTTTCAAGATTTCATGTAGATCAAACCATGCTAAAATAAATCCACGATGGGGAGAGGTTAGTGATTTTAATGAAAATACACTGAATCTCAGTGAAAGCTTCAGATGCTGGTTTGTTCACATCTTCACAGTAGACAGTGCTGCTGTGAAGCCTTAAGTGGGAAGTTCTAGAGAATATAATCGTACGTAGGTGGGGGGTAGAAAGTTTAATCTTCAAACCACATAAATGCAGAGCAGTGTGTGCTTGTTGTAGAAGTAACTTCCTTCTTGAGCCTGCTTTCTTCACTTTTGAATGACTGGAAACCATAATTAGTAGTAATTTTGTTCCAAAGATGGAAATCATTAGCATAAAAAAAAGAAAAAGATCACAACCATATATATGAGCATTGTAATCTGGAGAACATTCTCCCTGGCTTTGAAAAGGCACCAGCTCCAGTCTGTAAGCAATCCAGGATACATCCGCGACCTTTAATGTACAAAAGATTAAAGCATGTTTACATGAGAGCAGAAAATGTTCAAATTCTGAGGAAGGGCTTTATCCACATGCTGGTGGTAACTGATGCTCATTGTTCATGTGCAATTTTGCCCTCATCTGAACTGCAGTTGGGCAAACAAGTCCTGTGCAGAGGAGGATTCAAAGTGCAACCAAAACCAAAGGAGTGGGTCCCAGCACTTCAGTCTGGTTCCTGCATTTGGAGTCCTCCCAGTCTGGTCTGCTCCACCCACTGCTCATGACAAGTCCTAAAATAACAAATCTATAAGCACGCTAAAAGGGACTTTTTAAATTTAAAAAATATGGAAAAAAATGTAAATTTGGGGCTCTAGGAATGGATTGGGGTGAATGTTTATTCCTGATAAACAGTTTTTTAAAAGGTTGGAATTTGGCGGTATCCATCCAAGCTTGTGTTTTAAAAGTACGACCTATATCACAACTTGTTGTCATGGGAATGCCAGAAATATCCTTCCTGAGGGTGACTGGCATTCAGTAGTGCTTGTGTGTGTCTGGGACAACAGGAACATGGACTGCTGTAAAAGCAACAGGGAAAAGAAGGGTCAATAAAAATCCTATAGTCAATATTATTAATATTAGATATTCCTCTTGAAGCCAGCCATTTCCAAAAGCAGCAGTGCTGTACAGAGTGCTTTTTACCTTTACTTGCCAGACTTTAATTAGCAATCTTCTCAGGATTTGCAAACAAGAAACATCTGCTGAACTCGGGGGCCTGCCCAGGTGAACAGGATTTGGGGAGTGGGCAAGGCACACACTGTGCTTTCAGGTTGAAGCTGTGATTTCATTTGGCCATTGAGGATGTTTCTGTGTCCTTTAAACAAAAAAGTGGTAGATGCGTTCCCTGCAGAGTTCCTGTGCAGGTATTGGCAGTGGTATCCCAAATTTTAACTTATTTTAAACTAAGGTGCTGCATGTCCTTGTTCCTGTGCAGGTATTGGCAGTGGTATCCCAAATTTTAACTTATTTTAAACTAAGGTGCTGCACGTCCTTGTTCCTGTGCAGGTATTGGCAGTGGTATCCCAAATTTTAACTTATTTTAGACTAAGGTGCTGCACGTCCTTGTTTCTTAGGGGAGAGCATTGACAGAGAGTTAATGAGCATTTCCAAATGAGCTCCTACAAACAGCGCTCCCAGAGGAGTAGGTTCTGATTACTACTCTCTGTGTTCTTCCCTAACACCTGTTGTTGGCTACTATGAGAGACAAAATAACTGGAAATACTGAAATCCAGACGGTGCTCTGCTCCAGCAGCTCCCTTCGCACAGGTTTATTGGGTGTTCACTGGGTGATGATCTGCCGAGAGGTAAAGCTGCCACATAATTTTTAATGTTTGAGGTCAACCCTTCTGGGAGCTGATGCTCTGAGGGGTGTTCTGCAAATCCAAACAAAACCCATGTTTAAATAAGATTCCAGACAAAATCCTGCCCTGAGACAACAGATAAGAATGCAATGGGAAAGAATATTTTCTCTAGGCTCAGGGTCTTTCTGTAGCTCATTAGACTATTAGACTGCATCTGGTGATATGAATCTACAAGGTCTGTGTGTGTGTGTAGTGTAGAGAGGGGAAGCAGGGAGCATCCATAAATATTAATATTCCCCTAAATGCTTGTTTGTATGTAGACAGGCTCCCAGGGACATTGCCACGTCTTGTAGGTGTCAAGCCCTGAATAATTTGCCTCGTTCCTTTTTTTCTTCTCCCAGATGCGAAGCTATTAAAAGGAAAAAAAACTGAAAGTGCATGCAGCTGGGTCCTGGGGCTGGCTCAGGAACACAGGAGGCAGTGTTCAGCCCTGCCGTAAAGAAACAAATATGCACATCTACCAGAGAATTCCAGATTTCACTCAGGAAACCAGCTCTCACTTGGAGCTTCCAAGCAGTTAGTGTAAATAACAGACAACTCAGCTTTTGAAAAATGCAAAGAAGCTCTGGACTGGCCCCTTCAAATGACAATAAGCAAGTTAATTAAAAAGGAAAATAGACTCTTTTACTTATGCAAATAAGGAACTCCAGTTAAATCCTGGGAGCTGCAGCCAGCGGATGTGAGGTCAAAACCCAACTTGTGCCCCTGGCCTCCCTGGCCTGCACAGGGCTATCTTTAGCTTTTCCTAGAGGATGGTTTGGATAAACCCAGCATGGAATGCAGTTGCTCGGGTGAGCCTTTATTCCCTAATTTCATGCTAATTGGCACGGTCACATTTGGCTGACTGGCTGCCTTTGAAGTAGCTGCCTTGTTTTAAAGCAGCGCAGGGTGGCCCTCGCCAAGCCACATGTGCCCACACTGCTGTGGTCCTGGGCTTGGGGAACCTCGGGAGCCTCTTCCTTTTCCTTTCTGCAGTTCAGAGATGTGTGAAAAGGAGTTTGGTAAATCAAGGGTTAAGTCCTTCGAACCTGAAATCCCTTGATCTCTTTCACCTGTGGTTCAATTCTCCCTGGGTTGTTGAGGGCACTCTTGAGGGCCCCCACCTGGGGAGGTTGCCCAGCTTCCAGAGGGTTGCTGGAGCTCCCTGCACCCTTCCTGGGCCAGAGGAGCTGCTTTGGTGGTTATTTGCAGTACAGCAGCATCCAGAACCCTGCTTCATTCCCTGCTGTGGTAAGAGAGACAGGCGTGGGTAAAACCTGTGGAAGAAAGGGGGGATGAGAGCTGGCAGTTTGGGTGGGATCCTAGAGGGCTTGGGGGCCAGACTGCTCTAGGTAGGGGAGTTGAGTGCCAGAGCTGACTGAGAGCATGAGGAGATGCCAGTGTTGCCTGGGTGAGAAACTTGCTTTCTTTTAACCCCCTGTCAAAGCAGAAGGAACTTTTGGTGCTGAATCAGAGGGTGAATCAGCAGTGAAACCTCAGGCTGGGAAATGCCTGAGTGCAGGGAGGGGGGAAGTGCTGGAGCTGCCCATGCTGAGGAGCCGTTTGTGAGATGTCCATCAGAAAAGCAGTGGAGAGGACAGTCCTTTGCTGGAATATTCCAGTCTGTGTTCAGGGATGCAGTATGTAGGAATTGACGAACTCTTGAAGGTGGCACAGCCTTTGAAGCAAAGCTGTATCTCTGGGGCATCTGCACTGAGGTTTTCAGGTTGCTTCAGTCCTTGGAAAACACCTTTGCTGGGCTGATCCATCACATACCCGTTCTCTTGTAAGGGGGTGCAGGGCTCTCACTCCTTGGGGAGCCCAGCTAGAGGGTGGCAGGATGTTCCCTGCCATCCCCAGTGTGGCAGAGGGCCGGCAGTGTGAGCTTTGCTGCCCTGAGCTCCTGCAGCCCTAACCCAGCTCACCTTGGCAGCTCAGGGAGAAGCTTGAGTGTTGCTGGGGCCATCTGCCTGGAGCTGTTCCTGTGTCCTGGGCTCCGTGTTCCCAGTGCTGTCTGCAAGTGCAGAGAGAAAGCAGCTGAGCTACTGGCAAGCATTCTCTGCCCCTCACAAAGGCAGGAGCTTGACGCTGTTTACAGAAGCGAACTCCTGGTGCTGGTGATGCTCCTCCTCTCCTGGGGCTGCTGGCTCTGCTCTGTCCTTCCCTCGAGCAGACTCCTGACCCCAGCCTGCCTCAGCCAAGCTGGCCGGGAGCAGAGTAGCCAGTCCCCTCCTGCTGAAGCAAAGAGCAGAATTTCTGCCGATTTCCATGGAAGAGCCGTTTATTTCTGGGAGCAGCAGTTGCTGCTTCACCCCTCTGCCCGCTCCCCTCCCCGGTGGGGTCAGGGCTCGCGTTGTAGCATCACCGGCGTTGCCATGGGGACAGACCGCGCCGTCCCCGGCGTGGGCAGGAGCGGCCGGACAGTGATCTCATTGTGCCTCTGCAGCTCTGCAGGGCCGGGAGAGCTCCCCAAGCCCCAGGCCGGGCTCCTGACGAAGCCGTGCCGATGAGTCAGGGCTGCAGCCTCTCCCCTGGATCGCAGCTCAGCCCTGGGCATCGCCGGCGCTGTTCTGGGCACTCCTCAAAGCAGCCCAGGGTTTGTCTGCAGCCGTGCCCACGGTCCCGTTTTATTGACAGTTTGCCCTGTGGGGGGAAGTAAATATTGTTGCTGCACAGAAGCTGTGGGTGTTTGCTCGGCCAGCGGCTGCGGCCCGGGTGAGCTGTCCCGGTGGCAGGGCCGGGCGGCTGCGGCGCTGTGCCCGCGGAGGCAGGGGCAGGCTGCGGCTTGCCGTGGGTGTCAGCCGTGGTATTCGTACCTGGAACGTGGATCCTGCGGGATGGGAGTGCCAAGGGTGAAAGTGCTCTTTCAAACGCAGGATTTCAGGGATAAGCCAAGAAAATGTGGGTTGTCTGAAGCCCAGTTTTTGATGGGCTGTCACTGTGGGTGGGGGTGTGCCTTTGTTATTCAGCAGACTTTAAAAGTTACACGTGCACATACAAATACCTTTGCTTTTCCCATACCCCTCAAAATGAACCCACTCCCACTGGATTTGCTGCTCGGTGTGTTGTGAGGAGTTTTGGTTCTGTACCTGTTGTCTGTATCTGGCACGGATAATTCAGTTTAACGTGTGCGGTGGGGCAGCTTTAGCTGCGGCTGTGCTGCGTGGGGAACTGAAAGAGTCACCTGCTCCTTGATGTGAAGCTGTTCAGCCTGGAGAGGTTGTGTTCCTGCTGGTCACTGCACAAATCCTGCCTCGAGCCTGGCATCCAGCCTGGCTCTGCTTGGTGCTGGTTTTGCTCCCTGGCATCAGCTGGAATCAGGGTGATTCTCCCCAAAGTGGAGGGAGCGATGTTTTGGGTCTGTGGGGGGTGTGTTACTCTGCTCATTCTGGAGACGTGACGAGGTCTGTTCAAAGTGAATCTCGGCAGCAATCTCAAGGCTTGATGTGTCAGACCTGAGTGATGGGGATGACACACTATTCCTGAGTGCCAAAGCTCTGAAATCAATGGTGCTAAAAATACGTTTGGCTCAAAATTCAGTGACTCGTTGCTGTTTTCCTATCCCCAAAACAGCTGTGTGCTGGGATTAAAAGCCAGAGGGAACCTTAAGAAATGTGCAAGCTGGACTGTCCTGTGCAGCTCCCCTCCTGCCCTAGACATTCTGTGTGTTGGTTTGTTTGCTTGGCTCTTGAGGTTTCCCACTAAACACGAAGGCTCAGCAGTTCCTAAAAATGAACAGAAACCCCCTGAAAATAAGTTAAAATCGCTCTGCATGTAAAAGCTTCACTAGGAACTTCTGCAACTTTTGCAGAAAGCACAGTCAGCTCCTGCCTGCCTTTCTGTATATTTTCTCAAGGGAATTGCTGCCTCATGTCGTGTAGGAGTTCAAGAAAATGCTGGAACAGTAATTTAAATATTTAAATGAAGCCCTCTTTGCCTGTGACATGCACTGATGTGTGCCCAGAGCAAGCAGATGTTGTGAATTAATCCAAAATTGTGGAGTTGTTTCGGGTATTTCCTGCTGGATACACTGAAGTCTTTAAAAACATACACAGATCCTGGTAGTGTTTTGCATGTTTTTGTGTGATGACAAATATTCTTCAGCTCCCAGGCTGGGGCAGCTCCAGGAGCTGATGTCCGTGGGAATACCTGCCATGGCTTTGCTCTCTGGGATGCCGCTGGCATTGCACACCCTTGGGGTGCTGGGACCGGACTGGAACTGGGCTCAGCAATGCTGATGGGAATTCTGTGTCCCCTGGAAGCATCCCTGTGCTCTGCACCCTGGGGATAGTTTGCAGAATGGGAATCTCTGAAAATTGAGGATTTTTTTGCACCAGCAGAGAGAGGGTTCTACTGAGCACTTACTTGTTATGGTGTATTTTATAATCCCTCTCTGAAAATGTTCCTTGGGCTGAAATTGGAATGTGATTGCCCTTAACCACAGGACCGGATTCTTTCTCCCTCTCTCTCTTTTCTGACAAATATTTGTGAATGTGTTTGCTGACTCACATGAAACCTGTCACTAAACTTGCTGTCCTGATACAGAGCCAAACAAATCATCACACAGAACTGACTTTTCAATTTAAGAGTTGGAGCTCAGCTTTGGTTCATGAAGCCCTTCCTGGCTGGTCTTGGCTGTGTAAGGAAGGTGTTTCTCCCTTCACCAAAAGCTGTTCCTCAACATTTGGTTTTATGTAGATCTGTTTGGAAGTGATTTTGTGATGTGCTGGTCTCAGTCCAGCTCCTAGCTGACAAAATGTGACCAACATCACAGCAGCCGAGTTGTCACTAAGGGGTGTCCTTGGCAGGAGGGACAGCCCTGCCATGGACAGAGGGGCTGGGATGCTGCTGACCTGTCCAGGTGATCCCTCAGGTGAGGCTCAGGCAGCAGGAGCCCGGCTGGAGGTGTTTGCAGTGCTTCTGTCCATGCTGCACCTGCCCTGAGCACTTGAGCTTCCCTGGCTCTTAATCCAGTACTTTCACAAGCATTAACTGCAGTTAAAAAGAACTAAATAATAAGCTAATATCAGATCACAACCAGTTTATAAATATGCATTTTTTAATCCATGATTGCTCAGCTTCTGTAACAATATTTACAGTCTTAAAGAGACCCTTCTTTTTCCAGAAGAACCGACTCCACATAAAACCAACAGCCCACCCTCTGGAGTTACATACGCTCATGATGTCTTGGACTGTGGCCTCAAGCCATGCCCCCTGCCTTTTTCTAGCCTTTCTGCAGATCCTATGGGCAGATATGGACAGCCAGATAGCATAGGGCCAACACCTACACACCCTGCCAACGCTGCAGGGGCCTCTGCTCCGAGCCCTAGGATTGA
Organism: Dicrurus megarhynchus; assembly: GCA_013399195.1. Classification (NCBI taxonomy): domain Eukaryota; kingdom Metazoa; phylum Chordata; class Aves; order Passeriformes; family Dicruridae; genus Dicrurus; species Dicrurus megarhynchus. The sequence continues at coordinate 7,515 of VXAD01010755.1, read as the reverse complement.
AATAACTCCATATCATGAACTGATTCATTCAGGGGGTCCCTTCCGCGGCAGAGACACAGATGTTCTTTTGGTAGAACATCAGTCAAACTCAGCCACCACTAGCCCGAGGGTTACCCTGCCTGTCCCTGGCTTTGAGGGCTACAGAGAACCACTGTGTCTGAGCCCAGCTAGTAGCGGCTCCTCTGCAAGTTTCATTTCAGAGACAAATGTATCTCCTTGCACATCACCATGTGTTTCACCAAATAATGGTCCTAGTGATGACCTTTGTCCACAGTTTCAAAACATCCATACTCATTATTCTCCTAGAACCTCTCCAATAATGTCACCACGAACAAGCATCACGGAGGAAGCCTGCTTGGGACGCCATTCACCATCACCCTGTCCCAACTCAAGGTCTTCGTCACCCGGTGCAAAACGGAGGTACTCTTGCACTGAGCTCTACAGTACTCAGCTGCCTTCCACCTCTCCTCGGCAGTCACGGACCCCCTCTCCACAGCCCTCTCCTCGCATCCCCCTGAGAGAAGACACCTCTGCAGTTACTTACACGCAGTTGGCCAGCGCTTCCCTTTCCATGGATGCTATGAGCAGCCTTCCTACGGATCCTTCCTGTGGTGTCCCCACGAAAATTTGGAAAACCAGCCCTGATCCTTCATCCATGTCTTCCCACAAAAACAGCATTCCATGTCACGTCTTTCAGACTGTTGACTTCCACGGGCCTTGTGAGCAGGAGGACAGGAGAAACTCGGCCCCAGAATCCATTCTGTTGGTTCCTCCATCCTGGACAAAGCAGCTGGTGCCTGCAATACCCATCTGCAGGTATGTAACCCTTCTTGTGGGTGTGTTTTCCCTGTTTTCTCGTGGTGTGGTGTCCTCTGTCGTGGCTGATGATCCCTAGGAGCGTTTTCTTGGGCAGGTCCTGCTGCAGACCAGAGCTGAGTGCTCAGGGACAGCATTGGTTAATGGGAGCCCGGTCCATTACGATTCCAAGGGATGAAAAAAGTCAGGGTTTTGACGAAACATCACCAAAGTGGTTCCGTGATAGCACAGTGCACTACAAATTCAATTTACAAATTATTTGTCTAAGTGGATTGCAGACAGCCTTTGACAAAGGCCGAACACCCTGGTGCCATCCTGCTGCTCTTAAGATGCTGGGATTGCTTTTGTAAAGTTGCTTACAAATTTCCATCAAGGATGAAAGTGCTTTAAATAATGCCTGATTCAACATAGAGCTCACTGCTCCAGGTCAGACTGAGCATTCGGTCAACGCCAGTGACGTAGTGCTGGTTGTTAGTTTGTTAATTGTCCCTCAGCCCAAATCTCAGCCCTCCATTGTCTGGCCCCGTGGCATCTGCCAGGACTGAGGGTGCCAAGAGCGTGACTCGGCTCCCAGTCCCTGCTGGCACCCTGTCAGTGCCATCCCGCTGGGCACTGAGGTTGTCCCCGCGCTGACGTTATCCCAGGCTGTTCCTGACCTGCTAAACACAAACTGTGAGTGAAAGAACACAGGCTGTGACTGCCCTTGGCTTGTCAGACCGGTCTGGCAGCAGCCTGTACTCACAGAGTAAGAGTGGTTTAAAATCCAGTGCAAGCTTTAGTTGTATATCGCAGTGTATTCATTTCATGTCATAAACACTTACGTATTTTCATAACAGGAAAACTAGTACCAGGTAAGAATATTTAGCATTTTATTCATGTGCATTTTAATATTTCTGGAAATCGTAACAATTGTTAATTTACACAGCTGGTAGGTAATGGTAAACTGAGTGAATATTTCACAATATGTGTTCTGTGATCCAAGTTTGAGACAAACAGCAAAAGCTAGATAAAACGGGGATCTTTGCAAAAATATAACTGCTACAGATATTTCTGTAGCAAAGTAATAGAAATATCTTATTCTCTTTTACAAGGAGATGGGCCCACAGAAACTGTCTTCTCAGCAGAGCTTGTAGTCAAATTTGAGCAGTTCAGCATAATCTCATGGGAATTTATAGCAGACCCCTAAATGTTTCAGGTGGGGCACTGGAAGAAAGGAGGGATCAGGGCTTTGAGAAATCACGTTCTCAGGAGTTTCCCTGGTGTTCTCTCTCTCTCTCTCTCTCTCTCTGTCCCAGTTTGCCTGTGCAGTCCCTCCCGCCCCTGGAGTGGCCCCTGTCCAGCCAGTCTGGCTCGTACGAGCTGCGCATCGAGGTGCAGCCCAAGCCCCACCACCGCGCGCACTACGAGACCGAGGGCAGCCGGGGCGCCGTCAAGGCTCCCACCGGGGGCCACCCCGTGGTCCAGGTAAGGCTCTGGGGGATCTCCCTACAGGAAAAGTTCATTTCTGAAATGCTTGCTGGGGGCTGCCCCTGAAAGAGCAGCACCCTGTGAACCTGCTTGTGAAAGTGCTTAAAGGGTCTGAGCTGAGCCGTGGTGAAGTCCAGGACTTGGGGAAGGTTGGTTTGGGTTGGCTTCTGAAAGCTCAGAAATGTGGGCACTGTCTTCGCTGCCTTTTCTGGGCTGTATAAACCTCGTGTGATCCTCTGTCACTTATGACTCTGTCATAAGGTGCCTGGGGAAGTCACTGCTGAAACAAGTGAGCAACATTCAGGCTGCCAGTGGTGGAGAGAACGGATTCGTCCCTCTGCTGACCTGAGAGCTGAATGTGCTGAAGCCTTCTTCTGTTTGGAGTGCAAACAGCTTTTCCTTCACCTTTCAGAGGGTGGTATAAAATACTGGCTGAGTAGCTGCAGTGCAGCCAAGTGGGGGCACATCAGTCATTTGCCTCATTTCCCCTGTTTTCAGCCCATGTTTCCTGAAGGAAAGCCAAAGCCAGGCTGGGGTCGGGGCTGTGCTGTGTCAGTGGGAGAGTGCTGGGAATGATGTGTGGGAGCTGGACGGGTCAGCCACAGCTACAGCCTTCACTAAACAAAGTTGGGCTGCATCCTACAGATATTCCTGACACACTCAGGACTTGCAGGAACCAGGAAAACATTAACATTTATGTGTAATTTCAAGCATGTGATCAATACCACTAATTTCACTGGGTTGATTTGTGCTTAACTTCAAACATATGTTCAGTATTCCCCTGCAGGCTCACCCCCTTTTAAAATCAAGCCATAAATTGTTAAATCAATGAATTTGTTTGCTTTGATGGAGCTGGACTTACCTGTATGGACTGGGTATTTGGGTAAAGGGTGCAGGGTAATATTAAACAGCAATCACGTTTGCCATACCTCAGTAATGCAGGATTTTTGGTTTGAGTCTGACAAGCTCGTAGCCTCCTGTGGTGTGTTTGAAGCTACAGAGATGCAGGAATGATACCAATCAGCACTTGCTCCTTTCTCCGTTTGCTTGTAGCTACAGTATCATTTACCTTCCCAAGGTATTCCTATCAACAGGGTGCTTGTTGCAATGAAGGAGTTTCTTGTGACATGGGGAAATAGAATTTGTTTCCTTCCTGTAATCAATATCAATCAAAGAGGCATTTCTATTTTCTGTTGAAGACAGGAACCAATATTGCTAGTTTTATCATAATTTGCCATCAAGCTTCAGGATCTAAAACTATAAATTCAAATGTCCACGTTAGTTCCCCAAGCAGATGTGCCTCTGCACAGCTGTGCCTGCATCTGGGGAAAATATGGACAGTTTCTTTCTGAAGGTTTATTGTAAAGCTGGGAGTATTTGTTGAATTTGTGTTCACTTGAACATAACCAGGTTCATATGGGTGCCAAGCAATGAGATAGTTGCACCTGTATGGTTTATGACATCTCAATCTGGGGGAGGCTAGTAAAATCCAGAGTTTTCATGTCATAAGTTATTTGGCTTCAAGGGATCCTTTTTTTTTTCTCCTTCTTTCCCCTCAGTGAAGTTTAACTTTTGTGTTCTTGTCAGATGCAAACAGAGTATTTTTCCAAAATACAACCTCTTTTTAAAAAATATGAATTAAAAAAAAAAAAGCCATTGAACCCTCCACGTGACTAATTACCCAGCTGAACTTGCTGGCAAAAGAGATCTTGGCTGGTTTTTGCAGCACCGTGTTGGCCTGCAGTATTTATTTTTTGGAAAGTGCATTTTGCGTGCAGATTTCTTCTTTTGGGTGCTCTGGAGCTACAGACCAGCAGATCTCATATCCTCCAAGCCATATCTTGTGGTTTATCTTTCTGATGCTGCTTCCTCTTCTTCATATGTCAAGCCCTGAGAGTTTGTGCTCGAGGCTCTGCACCAGTTGTGCACTCCAAGCATGGCAGGAGAAGAGGTTGGGTAACCCTGGGAAGCTGGACCACGTGGAATAGGACATTGGCTGTGTTTGCCAGGAGGAGGGGGAAGCTCTGGATGCCATGGAATGTTCACACCTGATTTCAGAGCCATGGACAGTCACATGGAGAAGCACAGGCTTCCAGCTCGGGTGTCTGAGTCACTCTTGGGAGGAACCTACAGCTTGTGTTAACTGTAGAGAAACTCAGGTTGTAGGGATGTGAGTTAGATGTGAGTATCCCCTGGTGCTGAGAATAGCCAGCAGATCTTTTGTAGCAAGGACAAAACTGAAGTTTCCATGCTCCTTCCATCCTGCAGGTCTCCCCAGGCATTAAGACCACAGAGGAGGGGGAGGCACGTTTGGTTCTCAACTGTTTTTTCCCAGAGCTGAAGGACAGCTGCTTATTTGTAGCCAGCTGCTCCAGTCAAGGCTGTGGAGGAGACTGCCCAGTAGGAAAGGCAGTGGCTGCTCCTGTGCAAAGAGCTTATGGATGTGACTGGGAGAGAGTGGCAGCCCAAACACAAACCTAGAGTGTAATGGTAGAGGTTAAACCCCTGACCCAACTGTTTGCCTTGGTACAACATCCAAATGCAGACCAGGGCTGCAAAGCCCCGTGCTCAGGTGAGGGCAGAGGAAGGCACAGGGACCCCCAGCCCACTCACCCACCCCTGTGTGTGCCAGGCTCCTCGTCACTTCTCCTCTCCAGAGCAGCAAAGCTGTACAGAGAGGGGCTCCTGTTCGGCACAGCCAGCCCAACGTTCCCCTGGGTTTTAACTTTTAAAATTGTGGTGACTTTCACTGCCTCTTTTTATTTTTCTTATTAAAAAGAAGCTGGAATGGCAGAGTTGTTAGTGGAGCTCACAGGAGCTGCTTTACAATAACAAATGTATGTTCCACTTTCCTTTTATATTTGAATTTTGCCGTCTGTGTTTTCTTGTGGTTTCGCAGTCAAAGGAGACATTGTTTTGTAGCCTGGGCTTCCCATGGGGCTCTGACTTTTAACTGTATGTGACTTCCAACATCCAGCTAATTCATTGGTGTGTTAGTGAAACCGGAGCCTTTGATGGAAACTCAAAACCAAATCTGGGCCCGATGGGGTGATTCACACTCTCACACGTGGGGCCGGGCTGGAGCCACGCTCCTGCTGCAACCCCGACCAGCCGGCCCAGGGGGATTTGCTGCCGAGGGCACATCCCAGCAGTTGAGTTTGGCCTTTTCCCCTCCTTCCCGAGGCCCCTGTGCACGGAAGGGCAAGGCCAGGCTGTGCTGGACCCGGCTGGTGCTGCACAACATCTTTGTGCCGCTCTCGTGGCCATCGCTTCCCTGTTCTGGAGCTGGGTTTTGGCTCCTGCGGGGATTTTGCCCCCAGCTCACGAGCAGCGTGTGCCAACCACCTGCACCTTTCACACCTGATTTACCTGCAGGACTACAGGCCTTGTTTGCACAATGGGATCGTTGCAGGGGCCTCTTGAGCTTTAAGCTCTCAGCCGTGGATTTATTGACTGCTGTTCCATGTGCTACTGCAGGGGTTGATGTGCAGTGGCCAAACCACAGATTGTAGCTGCATCTGGGAAATTCTCTTCAAAACTAATGTGCCATCAAATGTGAGGGTAGGTCAGCAGCCCTCATGCTGTGCTGCAAGCATGGCTGTACCTTTGAGTTAGAGGTGAATGAAAAGGTCTCACTGAAACTTTTGAGCCTAATTCAGAATACATTGCTTTTGATGGAGAGGAGTTTTGGCAGAGGTGAGGGGAAGCAGTGTGTACCAGCTGGTTTGAGGGGGATGCCTGTGCTGTGCATTAGGTTATGTGGGTTAGAAATATTCCTGCATGGGGCAGATGCAAGACTTAGGTTATTCTTCCCTGTAGGTTCTCACTGCAGGACTGTGCATGGGGCAGTCAGCGTGCTGTAAAGCAGAGCTGGAATTTCTGGCTGTGTGCCACGAGTGTGGACACTTCCAGCACAGAGCTCACCCCACTCAGGGCATGCTGCAGTATCTGCAGGAGGAGTTCACACAGGGCAGTGTCCTGTCAACTCACACCAGGGCTCTCTGCTCTTGGGTTTCCCTGCCCAGCTGGGCTGGGGCTGGTTCCACAGTGCCTCTGACAGCTGGCAAGGGTCCAGCTGTGCTAACTGGTGGCAGAGCCCCATGCTGAGGAACTCCCCCAGTGGGATTCTGTCAAAATCATCCAATTTGCACCCTCTGATTTACTCGTGGCACAGCGAGTTCTGTCGTGCTGGGGAGGTTTAGATCTTTTGTCATGAGTGTGCATGGAAGTGCTCTAATGACACAGTTGGTTTCCTTAGCCAGCTGTGAAAATGAGATCTCCAAATGCTCCTCCCTGTACATGTGCGCTGGGCAGATGCATTGTGCATCTTCTTTTAAACTGTCATCTGAGACAGTCAAAGCATCCTGAAAACAGGATCAGCTCTTCACAGGGCTAGGGAAACTGAAGCCCAGAGAGGAAACAACTTGCTTACACTGCAGTGTGAGGTCAGTCAGGAGCAAACACTCCCCATTGCTTTCTCCCAAGAGCTGCTGTCTCTGTCCCAGACCTGTATTAACCCCATCTGAAAGCAGAAATCCCAGTAAGACACCGGGAGTCTGGTTGTCATTTACTGTAAGGAACAGCAGAGCAAGTGGGATTCAGTCCTTGGAATTTTGACAAAACTGTCACCAAAATAAGAAACAGTTAAAACTGAGTATCATAAAAAAATCATAATTTAGCAGAATCAGATGTTCAAAAGATTATCTTCAGAGGCCTTTTTAGACAGCTTTGGTAGGGAGCAAAAGGAACCAAGGCAGAGATTTCCTTCTGGTTTGAGTTCCTTTGCTGTGTCCCAAGTACGTTAAATTGAACAAAAACATGTGAGAAGATTCAGCTTTGTTGCTCAATGTCAGCTCTAACTGCAGCCGGCAGAGGAGCTGCTACATGATCCAGTGGCTGGACGAGGTCTTTGTTGAATTCCTGACAGTTATTGATATGCCGCTCTGCCTGAGACAATGCACTGACATTTTCCATATTGGTGCGAGCATTGTTGAGCAAAGACCTCCCCAAAAAAGCCCTTGACATTGTTGCAGTCAGCGGCAATTAATGATGGGGATTAATGATCAAATCCGAGGCTGAAGCTGCTTGCGGCAGGAAGGGGGGACAGAATCGGGGCTGTTCCACCCAGAACATCTCTTGTGTGCAGCAGAGGGTTTGAAAGGCTGCTGGAAAGCGGCGCTGGGGCTGGAGCGGGGCCGGGTGCAGGGCGCAGTGCAGGGCCGCTGCAGGGCC
>VXAD01010754.1:1179843-1240576 GCA_013399195.1 Dicrurus megarhynchus | reverse complement strand
CATATTTTCTTTCACAGTTGCAATACAAAAACTACCAAAACAGGTTGTTTTTATTTTTTTTTTCTTTTTAAGTTTTAGTTATGGGAATCCTATCAGCTGCAAAATCACCAAATTTATAGTCAGTAACCCAAAGACAGATTTAACATCAAACAGGCCTTGACACGAGAGAAAACACAGGAATATCTGTACTAGTTCTCTTTAATAGCAAATTATTTTTAAAAATAAAAGCAAAACAAGAAAACAATTCTTTAAAAAATCCCTCAGAATTGTTGCACATAAGCGTAATAAAATAAACTTATATAAACTTTACAAAATAATTAATTTCTCAAGTGAAACTGAGTTCAACCATCGCACACAGCAGATCCAGACAGAAAAACTGTAAGACCACCAGTATCATTCTTCTTTAATTTCTACTTTCATATCAGAATTATTTGTTTGGCATAAACTAGTTTTCCTAAACAAAAGAACCTGATAAAAAATTCATGTTTTCAGTGTTGCAAGGTGAGTGATAAAATGGTTATATCTCTATTTCCAAAAAGTCTGATTTACTTTTCTGATGAAATATATCCTGTCTTTCTTAAAAGAGAATAGAGGAGGAAACATTTTCAAAGTTGAATGACACTCATAGGGATTTCATGTTCCTATGAAGGAAAATTGCAACCTTACATTTCCCTAGAATTTAGTTTAATCTCTTAAATTATTCTTATTGATATCTTTAAGTCTTTTAAGCATGGAAAATACCGAACTTTTGGGGAAAGGGAAGAAATGACAGAAACTGCTGGCAGACAGAAGCTATAAATAGATACCAACAGTTATTTTATTCATTCTGGTTTGGGCTTTTTTTTTTTTTTTTTTGGTGGGGGAGAGTTGGTTGGTTTTTACTTCTGCTTAACTATAAATGCATTTTTAAATCACAGAGAAATTAAATGTATTTGAGCGTAGGCTTAATTGCTGTCACAAAAAAAGGAAACATACACACTTTGGTTAAGAGTTTGGCTAAATTAGGAGCTTATTTTGAACGGATCACAAATGCAATATTCCCTTCGATCTTTGCCAGACAGCTCAACAGAAGCTACAGGTCTCATAGACAATTCAGAGATGCCACAGGGCAAACTGTTCCAACCCTGTTCATATGGTTTTTAACATGATGTCTTTTATATTTACATTGCCAAAGCACAGAAATATGCTGAAGGATCTCCACATATTCCTATTACATGGGAAAAATATATTTAATAACTAGTAGAAGAAGGGAAGATGTTTGTTTGAGTTTCAGTTATGACAAGGGGTTCTTCACATGCCTTAAACAGTGCTTCAAGTTCAATTTGTTCATAAATGTAATTCTTGTCTTAATGGCATGAAATCAACAAAAATTACATTTAGTTTGTTGTAGTAATAATTTACTAGCATTAACGATAAGGAAACCCACTATTTCTTTTGTATAATTAACAAAATTATGCTCAGGGCTGTGTTTCTGTGAACTACAAATTACTCCCATTACTAACAGAGAAATGATAAGAGCAATGGAATCAGTGTCATTAAGAGAACTAATACTGTGGATCGATGCCTTATTCACTAATGCATATTAAGCCACAGCCTATCAGGAGACAGCTTGCTCAAAAGGATGATGACACACTTCCAACCATTAAGGCTATGCAAAGGGTTCATAAATGCAATAATTGTTCCTGACTTTTACAGACAGCTGGTGGGTTCATCCTGATGTCTCACATATCAAAATGGCTCCATCAACAGCAATGGTTTCATGGAAATTTCAGTCTGAATCCAGGCATGTTCTTTTTTTTGTTCATTAGTAAATTAAGTTTCTCTTAGACTGAATTACAAATCCATCCAAATTCAACTTTTTAAACTAATCTACTACATACTCTTCCTTTATTTTTTGTTCATGATGACAATAATTCACTGTTAAGTGAATCAGTGCAGGACAATCACCAAAACTTTGTGTTTTAAATGGAAACTAGCTGTAGTATTTGTAGGCTGTCCACACATGTATTCATAGTGCTAAATAAGTGCTATTTACATATGCTAACACTAATAATTCTAATTAATATACTGAAAATCCACTATTTAGTAACATTAGAACTGGCCCCTCATTATAGTAAACCATTTTCTGTGGCATAAATCCATTAAGTGAGGAACATATTCTGGTTATATCTTAACGTTATGCCTGAAAATCATACACATCAGGTGGAATTTTAGAGGAAAAACTACACATGTCCTAATTAAAAGGTAAAAAATAGTTTCTTTTTCTGAACAAATCAACAAAGAAGTTTTGACATTGAATCTGAGTGAGTCTCTTTTCCTTTTCCTGGAACAGTGTAATTTTTGTGGTTACTCTATTACTGCTACCTACCTCATACCACAGAATAGTTCATTTATTTCTAATACTACTATGAAGTACTCTTGTATTTCCCCCCTCAAATCCTATCAGAAAATCTCACCTTGTAAAAATAATTCTATGTTCTTCTAGTAGATATAAATGCTTGTTTTTCATCAGTCCATAGAGCATCATCATCTCACAACTCATTATGTGGGTACTCAACCTGCCTTCCTAATATAAGTTACCAATCACAAAAAAAACATGCTTTATATTTAAAGTGTTACCCTCTTTCATTTTCTGCTCATTACATTTTTCCTATGTCTATGCAACTGCTGCACAGTCATTGCTCTGGTCATTCTTTTCACTCTCCTGTGGGCTGGTGATTGTCACCCTTGGATTTGTGGATGTTTTTTCAAGACCGGGATCAACCTCGAGAAAAAGGACAAGCACTGTTAACTTTATCAGGTGTCAAAGATTTCGCTTCATTTCAATACAGCATTAGCACTTCACATTAAAATTTCCACAAGGCTTTCTTAATGTGAAAAAAAGTGTTTTCCAATAGTGATCATGTTAAAATTTTCTTTTTTTTTATACTTATATGTCTTTCAAAGGAGAAAGCACTCACATTAAAGGTTCCCCCTACACTTCTTTCATCAAGCATCCAGTTACCCACATATTCATCTAAAGTGAATGCTCACTCACTTTCTCCATTTCCATAAATAACTTCAGCTTATCTAAAACAACAAAAAAAAATCAAATATATGAAGCACAGAACAAATTCAGAGCGCAAGAAAATGTCATGTTACTCAGCTCTCTCAATTATAAAATATTCTTGTGTGTCATACAGAAACAGAGGAAAGCCCAGTTGCAAAGGGCAAGAAACCATTCCCAGTGTCACAGGAAGCAGAGGAAGAGACTGTTTTTCAGCAGCCTGTAGGCAGGCAGGGAATGTGCAGCAATTTGCTCTGCTTCTGACACTCATGAATCCCACTTTTCCCAGACCTGGATTCTCCCCATCAAACAAAACACTTTGTTTTCCATACTCTGTTAGCTGGTCAGTACAGCTGACAGTCAGGGGGGGTCCTCCTTATTTATGTGGACTGCAACCCTCCATCTAAGCCAACAGCACCTTACCATGTATCCTAAATTAATAGGATATTTGCTTTTAAACTGATTAAAGCCCCTTGCTTTGAAGGGTCTTGTTCATTTCACGTATTTTTCAATTTCGAGGGAAAAGAGATGAAACTTCCACAAGGCAATGGCAAAAGCTCTTTATGAAACACAACTTCTGTGAAAGTCAATTCATCAAAATAAGAGGCACTGAGGTGTCATGAACACACCCTTCTGCTCTGTCCTAAAAGACAAAGTAGTGTGGAAATATATAATGATTCTGCTTTTCTGGAAACTGCAAGAATTTTTTTCATTACTTTTTTCAAGATTCAGCATACTAAGGAAAGCAGAAGATGCAGATTCATCAAATAGTGAGAAACATCTGCTTTCACAGTTGGAGAGCATATAATGTAATTACTGATGTAACTGATCTATACAGATGGAAAACAACTCTTCCACAAACTGAAGTTCTCATAAATGGTCTCAGGACTTTATCAGAAATTAACTATTTAGAGACCAGATGAGAAGCATAAGGCTGAGATGAATGAGGTACAGAAACATAAGAAAAACAGTTTGAAAGAATAAACACTCACCTGGTTCTGACTGCCAGAATCCTCTTTTATTTCTTCTTCAGGCTGAAGATCACCTTGGTAGTTCACATGCTCCATTCCCTCACCATTTCCTTCATTGTTCTTGCCATTTAAATGGATAAGTTCCTCTTCCTCAGCTTGGTCAACATTCTGTGTTTCTCCTGCTTCATCTTCATAATTTTCATTTAATTTCTTTTTGTTTTCTTCCACTTCAATTCTTACTTTAACAGTTTTCCCACTTTCTTCCCCATTCACTTCTGGATATTCTTCCTCTCCCTTATATGCCTCCTCTCCCCTCTCATTTTCCTCTTCTACATTTTCTTCTTCATCTACAGTTTCTGCTGGTCTCTGGTGAAAGGAAAAACAGCAGCATTATGAGGCATTTTAAATCAGAATGCTCCATGCAATTCTGAAACGTGACAGACATCAAATTCACAATTACATCATTACTGAGGAGTAAGTATGCTAATTTGAGGTTTGTCTACATGGACAGAAAATTATGCTCCTGTACTTACACCCCATAATGCCCTTTTATTCTTCATTTACAAAATGTGTTGGAGAGATTTAAATTTATTTCATGGGTTTTAATTCATTTGACCACACTCAGAACAACTGGAATGAGCTAGATTTAATTAATACAGCAACAGCTTACTCTGTTCCAGCTATTCCAGGTTCTCTGACTTTCTAGCATTTAGTACATACTTGTTTATAAATAAAAATAAAATATCATATATTACTAGCCCACAAACTGTTCCCCAAGAAGCATTTTACCTGTGGACCAGGCCATGCCACGCCCATCGGTCTTGTCTTCTTTATATACACAGAAAAGTAGTTAGAGAGATGACGTAGACCTACTTACTACTGGTCACTTCCAAGACATCATTCCCTTTCCCAAAGATCCCTGTGTAGGGTGGCTTGGTTAGGATTTCCTGGACATTTGGCAGCAATTTTTTTCCTACACAGAATTGGACCAGCAGCAAGAAGGAACAAGATCTTGCCTCACCTTGTAGAAGAGTTACCAGAAACTCACTACGGATAAAGCTGCTGGCAGCATCATCTCATGACAGCCTGGGAGATGGATGCACAAACTGTGTGGTTTTTGTCATTTGCCTTCCAGTTTCAGCTTTGAAGAGTCACCTGACTATTCAGTCAACCAATGCTCCCACTTGCCAAGATTACTTACATACTTGTGCTGAGGTATGAATGAAAATAAAGTGAAAAAATCCCACAGGAGTAACAAGGTGTCTGCCTCCCACCCAGCCTCATCAGACTCTAAATCTAAAGCAAACATGCTGAGAGCAATAGATTATCTCTTAATCAAAACTGTTTGGAATTCTACTGTCCTCAGTTGCTCCTTTATGCAAGCAATGTATCTGCTACAGAGAAGTAAGTTGTCTTCTAAAATTTTCTTTTCCTCACTAATCCTAACATTTCAAAAGAATTCTCTCATCACCTTCAATGTATTAATAAAAGCCAGTTCAGTAAGAATTTATTGAAGCCTCTTGATGAAACATCTTGATTTTGCTTTGATTATCTAAGTAGCAACATAAGACAACTTTATTATGCCAGTTCACAACTGGCACAGCTGCAAAAAGGACAAGTTATTATGTTGCAATAATCCACAGAATAAGAAATTACTAGGAACACTACATGGTTACACGACCAGGTAAATAATGGCTTCATAAGTGATTTTTGAAATACAGTCATTTCTATGTGTTCTTTATTCAAGCACTTTCATCTAGTAACATCAAACTGGCCTTATTACCACTAAAATAAAACTTTAACAAGCCAAGTCTTTACAGAAACCTTCAAAGAAGGCACCATCCAAAGCAAACGTGATCCAACCTTGGTAACCTGCAGCACATAAAGATAGCAAAGAATCTGTAGATCTATAAATTCTCAGAAGCTATCTGCTAGTCTTAGGCATGTTATCTACTAATTTACTTTCAGTCCACTAAGCAAATTAACAGCTCTGGATTCTGACCAGAAACAGGGGAGGGTGGGAAAATTAAATGCACCAGACACCACTGGCTAAACATGTGTTTGGTTTTACTTGATGGCACCTGCTTGCTATGACATTACACACATTAAATGAAGAGAGAATAAGAAAAATCAACACAGACTTTCTCAGTTAACTGTAATATCCAAGATATTACAATTTCCAGCAGAAGAGAATACATGCCCTTGCCTGCACAGCTTTAGCATGGTGGCTCATTCTGGACTGAAGAAGAAAGTATGTAGGCTTTATGCCACGGTAGAAACCTATGTATCCCAATGCTTTGACTGGTTTCACTGCTGTGGAAGCAGTCTTTGGCATGGAAGCACAATGGACATTTGAGGGACAGTGACTTCCTAAAGTGCTATGGTAGTTAGACTCATTTGACCTTATCTGTCTAAAATAGGTGTGGATGCAAATTCTTTAAGAGTTAAATCTGAGCAACATAGAAGATAAACACAGCAGTATTGAACTGTACCCAGAAACTCACTGAAAGCTCACAGAGCATAGAACTGGCAATAAATAACATTCAAATTGCAGCTAATTTAACTTGACCAATCAAGCTAAATTGCAAGAAAAATAATAGAAGAAAACAAGATGACTAAAACAACTCCATCAGTGCAAGTATAATGTTTTTATAGTAACTGAAAATTTCAAGATAGCTGAGCATATTACTACAATGTTATTACTATTACAGACAAAAATAAAAAGCCATGTTTTCAGCTAATAATTGGAAAGCAAAATGCATTTTTCATTTAATCTCCTTTCAAGCTACACTACATAAGAATGGACATCTCAAACAAGTTAAAAATCAACATTGATCCAGTGGAAAAAGACCTTTCACAAGGTAATCTAAAATGTAATACGGTTCCCTCTGCATGCAGAGTCAAAGGTAGCCTTAAAAATGTGAATCTCACCATTGACTGTGCATTTCAGAAAGCACAGCAGACCTAAGACAGGACCGTAGGGAGGAAACTGAAGGCCAAAATCTCCCACCAAACAGTACATTGCTCTTTACATAAAAAATGTGTGATACTTTCTACTGAGATCTTATTGAACTACTCGTTGTGCATAAATTAGCATTCTCTATTTTAAGTACACCTTCTTCACTGAGAAATAGGTACACTTAGCAAATTTTGTATTTTTCATATTTAGGGAAAGAGAATGTTTATTTTGCACATATACATGCAGGGAGGAAACAGAAAAAGAGAGAAAACCAGAGGTCTTAATAGTCCAAAGCCTGTAAATGCTGTACATGCTTAACTTTACCTTCTTGAACAGTTTCAGTGCTAGCAGTGAATCTGAAATAGTGAGCTAAAGCCTACATTAAAGTACTTGGTGGATCAGGGTGTAATTTAAAGTCCCCTGGAGTCATTGGGAACCTTTTCATTGAACTTGATGCAGCCCAGCCATCTCTCCACCTATGACTGTACAAATTGCCCATTATATATGCACCAAACTGTGCTCTCTCAGTCAGAAGAAATCAGGATGGGCACACTGAAAGAAAAACAGGTATGCTGATGGAGACTCACCTATCCTTGCAGAAATTACCAGACTCAAGTAAGCAATGATCTTGTATACTGATGGGAAAGCAGTGACATTTCCCATCCTAGTTTTTAGCTTTTCATCACTCACCTGTTAAACAACTAAAATATTCTCAGTCAGAGCTTCCTGTATGGAATGCATTGGATGGATAGCCAAGACAGATGTGGGACTGTGCTGCTCCTCTTGTTGCTCAGAATTCAAGAGTTCAGCCTTTGGCCATTGTGTTTACTCACAGGAAGTTGTCCCTCACATTTGCGATTCCTTTAAAAGCTCATGGCATCTCAAATCCAGAGAAACAGCTCTGGATATATCTCCAGGCCTGAGGTCTATCACCTCATTGTAACACATTTATCATAAGGATATCAAGGATCATGATAGAGAACAAGCGGCAAGTCAAAAATGCATGTTGGCAGCAACCAGTCAGTTGTAGCCCAGTGTAACTAAACATGGATACTGTAATGAACTACAGAATCAATGTTCCTGCATTACTTTAGGCCTGTCTACGCACCTCAAAAAACAACAGTACAACTTGAACTTGGACTGGGAAAGTGTTCCTATTCCTTAAGGTAATTTTCACAATCAAGCGAGTTCTAGAAGAGGGAGCTTTTCCAGTCATTGTGCTAGATTATCCCCACTCCTCCTATAGCCAGAACTAATCATAATTAGGTCTGTAATTTTGCCTTTTGAATGGTTGAAAGAAAATAGGAAGTAACCTTCCTTTTTGTATTGCTGGCTGCCTCTTTTAAGCAAAGGTGCTGCTTTTGCAGTTTCATGGTTGAAAGCACACTAGTTAAAATAACTAGTTTTCAAACTATACCTTCATGAATGTGAGAACAATTCTTTGCTTGTCATGGACTAGCAATAAAAAGACTCACTGACAAAGGACTTGTATATGTACATTGAAAAGCATATTCAACCAAAGGCACATGGCAAAACTGAAGCAATTCTCAGCTTCTTGCTGGAAACATGGGCCTAGCTTGCCTTCTGGAAACCTCCTGACTTAACTAACAGGTTGATGAGGAACAGAGCCAATTTCATTTTGCATTCAAGAAGTATGATTGCTTGACAGTATTTTTAATCTCAGCAAAAACAGAGTGTTTAAAAAAGAAAGATGTATTCTAATTACACTCATTACGCTATCATTCATTAAGAGTTGCATTACCAAATGCCATCATCACTCAAAAGCAGTAAGTCAGGAAATCTTCAGACATTGAAGCATTTGGCTTCTTTTCCTCTAGGGATGCTAATGTAAACCTCTCAGAAGGTTTGTACATGACTGATACTGAAAAGTGCAGTACCACAAATCATTTAAGGCAGAAATTATTTTGTACCATTAATATAAAACATAATTTTGCTTTATTGAAGTCATTTGGAAATGTTTACTTGGCTAATGGTCACAGCAGACAAACAATGAGGTAGACAACAAAAATCTTAATGGTCATGAAGAGTGGCATGAATACATCTCACAAATGCAGCAACAGGAACACTTGACTTCGATTGCACCAAAGCTCTCCAGAACAGAGCTCCCCTGCTCCTACTCAGGAATGTTTTGTAGCAGCACTGCACAGATTCCAACAGCGAAACATTTTGTTCCTGAACCAGAAAGTGTTGCTAAGTGACAGCAGCCCTCTTCTCTTCCACATCATTTACAAAACCCAGACTCTTAAAAACAAGCAAATGAATAGTTAAGGTTCAACTGTCTTACACTTCCCACATAGTTCCCACATTCGCACAAAATGCACTGTTGTTCCTGAAGGCAAAAAGTCTTTATCCCCACATTTAAACTCCAACTTTTTTATGAAATGGGTGCATTATGTTTTGGGTTTTTTTTCTACAACACAGGCAGCACCTGAATCCACAAAGTCTAATTTTTCATAGCATCACAGCAGCCAGAAGTCTAACTAGAATGAATGGAAACTAAAGAACTGGAAGTGTAGAAAAAACAGCTTTTCAAACTCCCTTCATCAGTTTCGTTGTGTAGTAACTGGAAGCACACTTAATTCCTTAATCACAATACAGCCATGATAGAGAAGCCAACATCTTTTGAGCACTGCCCTCTGGGGACCCCAGCATAAGAGGGACATAGACCTCTCCTATGAAGACAGATTCAGAGAGTTGGGGGTGTTCAGTCTGGAGAAGAGAAGGCTGCAGAGAGACCTTATAGCACCTTCCAGAGCCTAAAGGGGGCCTTTGTGAAATCTGGAGAGGGTTTTTTTACCAGGACATGTAGTGACAGGACCAGGGGGAATGACTTCAAACTGACAGAGGGCAGAGTTATATTGGCTATTAGGAAGAATTCTTTACTGTGAGGGTGCTAACAAACTGGAACAGGTTGCCCAGAGAAGCTGTGGATGCCCCATCTTTGGACGTGTTCCAGACCAGGATAATAAGGCTCTGAGCAACCTGGTCTAGTGAAAGAGGTCCCTGCCTGTGGTGGAGGGGTTGAAATAAGATGATGTTTAAGGAACTTTTCAACCCAAACTATTCAATGATTTTATGGTCTGATCAGATCTTTACTTTTCTAATATGTGCCTAAGTCAAAAATACTTCTTTCCATCTACTTCAGTGACACTTATATTTATTTTTTCCCCAAACATTTTGTATGTGTTCATTAAAATTTGCCTAAACTTCACTTCCTACAATACAGTATGATCTGCTGAGCATCCATGTAGATAGTGAGAAAATTGTTAAGCATTTAAAAAGAAGTCCTACTGAGACTGAAAAAGTACAGAAATAATTTTTTCCAGAAACAGGTTCTTCCATAATTAATTAAAAATGCTCTGTAAGCTTAGCATTTTGATAAACTTCCTGCTCTAAGATAGCTGAAATTTTTGAAAACAGGGTTACACAGAGGAAACTTTTTTCAAAATGGTATCAAAACTAGTTTTACAAGAGATTTGCATTTGCAGGCTTCACTCAGAAGTGAAGGCCCTTTACTGTTGGCCACACAGGCCTCTAAAGACAAGATCAGACATTGCTACTTCAGAAATCACAGTCACCCAATGCAGAAACCGAGGAAAGATCTCCCTTCTCATTCTGAACTGCAAGGAACCAAGCAGAGTACGTTTCCCTATCTCACAAAGACAAACAATAACAACATTAACTGTAAATCAGTGGAGCTGAAAGAAGAACATGCAGTGGAAAATATTATCTGCTGGCTTGTCAGCACTCAAAATTCATAAGGCTTAAATTACAGCTGCATCATTTGTAGTGAAATTTGAGCATAAGAAGTTCTGCATGTGTTCTTTCCAAATGCCATTTTGAAATCCTTACTGATGTAGTGCAAAATGTTTCCTCATGAAAAGTTGTAGCCTTTTTAATCAAAGAATGTGTCTTCAAGCAGTCAGCCTGTTTTAATGTTGAATCAACGTAAACTTTAACATTTTGCCTTCGGCAAGGGGGAAGATAAACATTTTATTCTGCTCACTGAGGTGAATCTTGGGTCTCTAAAGCAAAATGTATACTCCATAATGAAAACTGCAAGTTAAAGGTGCAAATTTTCTGCTACTGATGATATACTCCAGCTCACCTAGGGGAAATACACAATCTCACATCACAACACAGCCCAGGAGATGGGAAATAATGAGTGGAGGACTGCATTAATCAGTGGACATGTCTGTAAAAATGGAAAGCAAATGGATAATGAAAGAACCAAGAACGTGAACATCTACAGAAAAAGCCCAAACCAGTGCCCGTTAGATGAATTTATCATCCACTAGTTTTTACAAATAAACACAGAAGGAGAGAAGCAGATGGGGATTATGAATCTGGAGGGGGAAAATAACCCAAAGAACAAACCAAAACCAAAACACAAACAGACTCTTTCTACATCACATCTAACAGCCAGTATCATATACCCCATGGCAAAGCAGGCTGTCACAACAACGTGCCTGAATTCCTTTCGGGGTCATGCACTGGATAACTTTGGATCTCATAACTCTCATGCTTACTCCCCCTCCCAAGGGCTCAGCATGGGAGAAAAACAACCATGCTTATGGAAATGGATAAACCAGTGCAAACTTGCAGTGTTATTTCAGTATTATCATTACAAACTGCTGCTTTTGTATTTTACAACTTATATAAAATGAAAGAAAAAAGTGTAGTTTTTTCTGAAAGCTTTAAAAGTTAGAAATTTTTTCTCTTGGAGTTGCTTTGAATACATTTGCATTATTACCAGCAAATTCAAAGTAACACAGTTAATTACCATCTCCAGTAAGAAACTACTATTGTTTTGCTGCCTCCCTGTCAAAAACTGCAACAAAACCACCTTGTTCCCTTGCTATTTGCACAACCGATTTCATAGTCTGTCATCAGTGCCCATGAATGTTGACACAGTGATGCAAATAACCAACTTGGAGTAAGCCTGCATGTCAAAAGAAGAAACTAATCATTTTGTATTTGGGAGCTGAAGTCTTGGTACAGAATATAGAACAGAAAGGTCTGGTTTGGTTTAAGGCAAAATACTCATTTTTTTCTTCCTTGATGTTCAATTACAACTGTCAGCTAGTCTGGAGTAAAGAAAACCCTGTTCTTTTAATGTGTTTTCAGCTGGCAGACAGCATTTTACAGAGCAGGACATAAGCGAGAGTCTAGCCAGTGTAACACTAGGTTTAGTTAATGGCTAATCTGGCATTTGTTCAACTGTGTACTTCAAACAGCAAGACAGAGAAGGTGCATAAAAAGAAAAAAATATGAAGCTCTATCATCATCACCTCATTTATGTGGCTGATGGAAATGATAGCCTATCAGAAGTGTCAGCATTCTAGTGAAAGCTGGCATGTAAATATTTATGCATTGTGCAAGATAGTCAAGCCCTGGCTGGCTGTCCTTTCCCAAATTTCTAGCAATTTTATCTGCAGTGCAGATAAGAAAAAGCTAAAAAGCTTTATAGCACAGAATTTAAGACAATTTAAAATGGTCATTAATAAGAACCTGAACATGTAAAATGCTAAATGCTTCTAAGGTTTGAGTGACCTTAGTTATCCGGGAATAAGAAGTGCTCCGTGCTACTCAGAAGGACATGTCTTCTCGCCAGATTACCCAGGAAACTATACATGAACTTTTAACATTATATATAAACCATGACTTGTGTTGCAATAAATTTTGGTGCTTTGTTTGGCTTTTATGGAAACCTGAAAATCAGATTATTCATAGTGTGCATGACTGATTTTTTTAATATTTTTTTCCCCATCAAATACACCTGATTCCAGTTCCTTGTCCAGACAGCAAAATCTGTTGGTAGCAAGTGAAAAATATTTCCATCTGAAGATGATGAATGGACCTTGGTACATGAGTTTAGAGGTATCCAGCAGGTTCCTAGCACTGCAAGCTTGGCAGCACATCTGATGCTCACTGGCAACTGTGTGAAGAGTTCCACTGCCAAACAGAGAAGTGGTAGTAGACAGTTCTTCCCCTCCCTAGGGATCCACCATCCTCTGGCTGAGGCAAACTGGTGAGACACACAGAGCTACTGCCTGTGCTGTAGGTTCTCTGTGGAGAAGTAAGGCAGCTGTCTCCAGGGTTGGATTTCACGTGAATTGCAGTCAGCCTAAATACTAAGGCCTGACAACCTAATTTACACAGTCAAATGTTGTACACTACCCAGAGGAATTCTTTACACACCTTCAGAGGCCAATAAACAGGCTAATAATTTCTGAATTTGGTTATTACACTGTCAAGACCAGAGCAGGATGCGCTTCAGGATGTCATAAGAAACAAAGATTAAGACAACAGCCAGCGTGTTCTTCCCCAATGTCAGTGCTATCAGTATAATGCAACACATCCTAATTACCACGACACCTCACCAGGACAACCACAATTAACAGGGCTGAGGAGCCCAATGGTGTTCAGCATATAAGACTCTGAGGCTGGGGCAGGTATGTGCTGTGAAAAGACACAGCTGTTGCATTCCTTTTATCAGGGACCAAAACAGTCATGTTCTTGATGCCTCTGTCACCCGATTCATGTGTCTTCAAGAACAATGTCTACAAAATAGCTGAGCAACATTCCTTCCCATTAAAGTGAATAAATAATGAGAATGATCTTTCTTAGCAACAGGAGTCTAAGACAAAATCCATGTTTTTTTCAGATGGTATGGTGTCATTCTTCAAAATGCCTAATAAGTTCACAAAACACCTATTTCCCCTCAGGTTTTTTTTTTTTTTAAAGCAGAACATAAGCTAAAGCTGTATATGTCTAGTATTCTTTTACACAATACAAATAAATTGAAAAAAATCAGCCAAATAAATAGCAAGCACTATTTAGTAAGCAATTGAATAGTGTCATAAGCTCTAGCCCCTAAACTTTTTAGTTTGTTGCTGTGCTGAACTTTCTCCTGCTTGTAAATATCTCTCTTCTGCTGGGAAGGACTCAAAGCTGGACAAATACTCTAGATGCAACCTCAGAGATGTTGAGTCAAGACAGATAATCAGTGACCTTGATGTGCTGGCTGTGCTTTTATTAGCCCAGCCTGCACAGTCCACCTCCTCCCCACACGGAGCACTGCTGACTCAACTTGCCAGCCACAGGAGCTGCATGGCCCCTTTCTGCAGCTCCTTTCTAGCCCACCTGTGTAAAGACTGTACTGAGACAGTTACTGCATTACAGGTGCCCAATTTTGTACCTCTCTTTCTTGTTGAACTTCATGAGGCTCAATTCATCCTATTCCTTCAAGCTGTTGAGATTGCTCTAAAAGACAGCCCTGCATATTACCTGATAATGACAGCTGGACCTGAATAAGGCTGTGTCCCGTGCCATCATCTCTGTTACCCATGAACATACTATAACATCTCAGATCCAGTATCAAACCCTGAGGATCACCATCTCTAAATAGGTGCCAGTTAAATCTCAACCAGCTGACCTTTTAAATCTCACCAAACCAGCCCGTTTTTCACCTAGCTTTCAGCCCACAAATCTAGTCCCCACCCTCATTAAGGATACCTTCCTCCACATATCTACCACCCTTCTTGCAATTTCTCCTACAAATACAAAAGTCTATATTGAATGAAGGCAAGATAAAGGACAATAACTGCTCTCCCTTCCCCCACAGAGCCAGTTATTTCATCACTAAGGCAATGAGATTGGTCAAGTATGATCTGTCCATAGTAAATCCATGTTGGTTACTCCCAATCACATGCACCAGTTTCCATTTCTCAACAAGCTTTGGCTCTCTCAATTCCATTTCTGCATATCCAGGCAATGTCTCCATACTACTCTTCAGGAGTCTATCCCCTCTTCTACCACTTTTAGTGTGAGGTCAGGAGTCCTCCATTCAAACTGGCCTCTTGCTATTTCCGTTTGTTTCCTTGCACAGTGGGGATAGTTCTTGTGGTTTGAGGAAGATGCTCTTGGAAATCAACCAGATCTCCTCAATTCCTCCACACTTCAGGGATGCCTCACACAGGACTGTGCTGCCAGTTTCCCAACCAAGCCAAAGGCAACTCTCCTAACTTATAGGATTTTCATTTTGTTATTTTCCATCTCCACTTTCTTCAGGGGCTTAAACTCTTACCATCTCATGGCCAGTGCAACTAAGGCTGCCACTGTCACATCCCCAGCAAATTTCTATTTATTCTTGAGAAGCAAATTCAGCAGAATGCCTCACCTAACCATGTCTCACACTACCTACATCAAAAACCTGTCTCCAACACACTCCAGAAATCTCCTGGATTGTTTATGCTCCATCGGCGTGCCCTGGGTAACTGAAGTGTATACACACTATTAACGCCTCCCATTTGTTTACAGTCTCACATTAACCAGTCCTCAGCACTGCTGACCACCAGTAAGTCATAAAAATGCCCAAGAATTCCTGATGTTACTGGGATGATTTTTACCTTGAGAAACCTTTTTGGAAAGACTGTGATTTCTTACATCAAAGCATGGATCAGAAATATTATTTTGTAGCCAAGGTGACTGGCCCCAGGCCATCATCAATAGACACCAAAAGCACAATGCAACAGCTTGTGGACTGGAAACAAAATTGAACAAGTTGGCAAATTCCTACAAACACATAAGATGAAAAAGAGGACTGGCTTGTGAGCAATTCGTTAGCAGAAAAAACCCACATACTTTTTCAGCTAATAGTTTAAGCAGTTCTACTCTTCTCTTCCTTGGAATAAGCTTCAATTTACCTATTCCCTGTGTTATTTCAGTCCACAGGAGTACAAATCAAAGCACAACAAGGCAGATATAATCTTATGTTTAGTTATCAAGACCTATTTATTGCACATAAATCTTAGGATTAAAAAATTGGCCAGTGAAGCACCATGTTGCCCCAACAGAACAAAGTGCTTTAAGAAAAATCAGATAAATCCACACCTATTGTGGTCCAGGACTGGAGGAATATTGCTCTATCAGTATAAAGAGACTGCAATTCAGGTGAACCTATTTGGTAGACTGTAACAGTAGGGAGTCCTGACTCTCTAAGCCTCTATAAGGGCTCTCAGAGCATTTCTGAAGCTGATGAAAAGGTAACTGACATTTGACATGCTAACACAGAAAGGAAGATTTGCTAAAGCTGCCATAAAAGAAGCAGTATTGTTGAGTTTAAAGTCATCCCCACAGAATTATGCTGTACACTTGAAAGAAATTGAGGAAAGAAAAACAACACAGTCTGTAATCCTAAAAGAAAAAAAAAAACCAAAAACAAAAAAAAAACCACGCCATTTATTTAAAGCTTAATCACTACCTGGTCCAGTGGAACTTCCACAAGAGTATCTTCATCTTCCTGTACTTCAACTGCCCCCCACATTTCAGACCACTCTCCTCTGGCTTTGTAAATATCTTCACCTATAATGGGAAAGATAGAGTGGAAGGAAGTGAAGTCCAATGGCGACACAGTGTGGCTCAACTACCGAACTGCACATTCAATTTCACTTCTGAGAACAGCTTTCTGAGCTGACCCATTCCCCATACAGTTCTTTCAAGGAAGTCTTCAGTCTCCCATGATTGTCAATTTGGTTTTCTTTCCTTTTAACAACAAATACTTGTACAACAAATACACCACTTGTGGAACGGGGGAGAAAAGGCAAAGGGAAAGGGAACTGGACAAAGTCCTGGATCTGAAGTTCCTTCACTTCGGGCAAATGTCCAGAGTGAATCTGAACTTAATACATTATGACAACATAATACTTCTGTTTCTGCAGCCAATTATAGTATCCTTTAGTAATTAGTATTATAACATACACCTATCAAAAATTTCAGTCTCTGAATCAAAAACAAACATGCTGAACCAGGTCAGGGTTAAAAGATTAAGAGAAACAGTTGGATTAGTTCTAGTCCTCACCTCTGGGCACATGCAAGTAGAATTATGGCTGAAACTCCCCCTCCACATTAAGAAAGCACATGCTCCTGGCCAACAAGGATTAATGGTTACATTGGTATTCAAAGATTTTACACCATTTAGTTTAAGTCATTCTTTTCCCCTAAGTGTAAGCAGTAACCAAGGGTCTTTGAAGTTTCCGACACAGCTAATTAGGAAAATGAAGATAGGTATATATAGAAAACAATTTCCAGGTGACACACAACCCTCTCTGTTTTCCCCTGAACCGCAAACACCCCAGAAATTAAAAGCACAGGTTACTCCAAATCATGTCTCTCCACTGATCTAGGAAAGATGAAGATGTGTCCATATCCAACATAATATGTAACTACAGTAAGAAAGAGGAAAAAGTATTTCCACTGTTTCTGACTGCCTCTTAGTTCTTCATAAAAGGATCTGGAGTTGGTAATATCAGCTGACCATGCAAACTGATCTACATTGCTGGACGCTGTTAAATAAACAGCTTTAGTGTAGCACAGAACCATTTTTGTGGAAAAGTAATTAATAAACCCCCAAAACCTAGAGAAGTCCAGAGTCCATCTGCATAAAAAGGCAGCACTGACTATTCTGGAAGTTTTCCAGTTACTTTCTCACCACTATGAGAGCCAAGGGAAGAGTTTGCCCTGGGAACAAATTCTGAGGCACCTTACCACTGCAAATGGCTGACTGGAGGGGAGGTGCCAGATGGCCTAGCAGTTCCCTGACAGCCACTGCCCAGAGGACCAGAAATGAAGGCCGTTCTCACAGTCTGAAATGAAGAGGCAGAAATGGGGGTGTCTGTGGCACATTACAATGAAATTCCAAAGTGGTTCCACTGGGTGCATCTTAGGAGAGAGCTTTCCTGATGGACAGAGCAGCTTGATCACCCAGGCATCAGTCCTGCTGGAGCCTCCCCACCCTACCAGAAGATCTATACCACTCGTCCTCTGAAAGTGTCCCTGCTGGAAATACCAGAGGGCTCTTAGCATCATTGTTGGATTCTTATCCTAAACACCTCACACATCTTTTTCACGGTCTCATCTTCACACTTCACATGAAAATAATAATTTTCTTTTTTAATTTCCTTTTTCTTGGGGTTTATTAAATATAATGCATGTGCATGTATGTTCCGCTGAAACCAACTAAGGACATTCAATACTTGCTGGCAGTATGATTAATCTCAGAGAACCTACCTGTATCTATCTTATTGCAAATCTACCTGCATATATCTTCTTTGACAAGACTTGTTTGGGTTTTTTGACAAAATCAGCGATAAAAACATGGAGTGGTTGAGAATAACATCAAAATGCATCTGAACAGATGCTACTTGTACTTTTTCAAGTAATCAATGCACTTCAAATTTCCCATTTTTCTGAGCTCTCTAAGGGACAGAATGTTCTGTTTCTCTTACCTGGTATTATCATTGTTGCCTCTCATCACAGACATTTGAGTTATAGATTTCCACCATATTCTGAGAGGAGAAAGTAATGTATTCCTTAAAAGCCACCATGAAGACTCTCCTATTTCAAGGCCTTCCCTCAAGTCCTTAAGAAAATAACCTTGCCCTAGATTCCTTGGCTCACTGAACTATAAAAAGTCAACTTGATGTCTGAAAGAACTGCATTTAATATCACCATCCTTCCTTTTAGACTGTAATAACACCTTCGCCTTCAGGGTCCCCAAGTCTTTCAACCAAAATGGGGACTGTCTAGCCTCTAGAGGTAAAAGGATTTTGGTGCAGAGGCAATTTTCATCAGACTTTACTACAGCAGGGCAAAAGAAGAAGTACAAGGGAGATGAACATGTGTTGGCCCTGGAGGCTGAATCCACTCAAGAGCTGAGGATTCTCAATTTCAAAGTACCTCTTCTAAGAAGAGCAGATCAGCCTCAAGGCTATGCTGAACAACCCAAGGAGATAGACATACAGTATCTTCAAAAAACTTAATCATGGAACCAGGAGGGAGCAAGAAAGAGGGGAAAAAGACTGAAGGAAGAAGTTTCAATAAGGAATCATATTTCTCATTTAAAAGAGAGTGCCCGAAAAGCTAGTAATAGCAGGATTTCAATAAGCAAAATCTGGACTCTCCATGGAATTTCCTCCAAGCACTTTCTAACAGGTGTTTGCTTGGAAAGCTGGTCATGAGTAAAAATATATTAGTTGTAAAGAACTCTGCACAACACTGCAGCATCTCTCAGGAATACCACTATTCATTGTCTTGCACAGAAAGCATTCTCAAGAGAAACAGAATTCCTGTTCTTCCACAGACTGAAAATATTATTTAAGGAAAATAGAACATTTACAACAAAAGGGAAACAAATTATTTATCTCTGCACAAACATAAGAGAATGGAAGACAAATGTCCAAAATACGTGTATGGTCAGGGAAGAAATTAAAATACTTAGGTCTGAAATGTGCCGAAACAGGTGAAGAATAAAATGACACTATCTGAAAAATGGGGAATTGTAATACTTGAACAAACAAAAAATTCAAAAGTAAACGGCAAGGAGTGCAATTAGTCTTACATTAGGACACACACTGTTGTCTTTTGTTACAAAAAGTGAAAAGAAATACAAAAATTGCAAAATAATTTACATAAAATTAATTTGAATAAATAGAGCATTATGAAAAGAGCTTAAAATGTTAACATTTTTAGTATTGCTACTCTACAGCCAGAAGTATTTACACTTTCTGCATGTGAAGTTACAAATAGCTGGAGGAGGGAAGCTGAGTGAAAGGCCAACACATTACTTGTTTGTGTGATTCTGTGTCAAGATCTTGTTAACAAGAGTTTGCAGGCCACATTAATCACAATTATCAGTTCTCTGAGTTACTTCCAAGGAAATGTTTTCAGCTGGGTAACTTTGCCTCATATTTTATAGATAATACTTCAGAAATGCTTTTTGGTTTAGGAAAAAAAAGTATGAAAAAATCTTACTGATGCAATATTTCACATCTCTGTGTCTGAATCATTAGTCAGTTTCTTCACGTCTCTAAGGGAGAAAAAACAAGAAGGCACTTTAGAAAATGCCATAAATTACATGAAGAAACGTTTTTGCAAGTCTTCATCCTGTATTGTTATGGGCTTATATTGCAATCTCTACTGAAGCAGAAATATGTGGTGTACCTTGACAAAAAGAAAAATCCCAGCACTTCCATTAAATGGAACATTTATGACTACTCCAAACAGTTCATACAAAATTGTAGATTAAACATGCTCCTCTTTTATGAGTCAACTCTGACTTTCTTGTGCCTCAGGCTATCTGAAAACTGACCACAGGCAGGACCATGGCAACACTGGGGCAGAAGAGCTCTAAAAGGGGGTAAGAAAGGAAGGTGTGTCTCCCTGCAGCTTTGCTGACAAGTATAAACAGAGGATTTATTTCAGTTAGGCTCTCTGTTCTTCATGCCACAGCAAGTGCAGCTTCTGTCAAGAGGCCAAGCAAAATATTATTCAAAGTTTCCTCGTCTTCTGTGAGGATATTTTTCCATGGTATCCAGACCAAAAGAAGATACCGGAGTTTTTCAAGTTTTGCCAGTCACTGCGTGACAATAGACTACCTTGAGCCAAAAATCAGCACTATTTTTTATATCCTAAACAGAGAGAATTAGGTAACCTAAACAAACAGCTCCTGTTATTTTTGATTATTTTAAAGCAATTGTTCAGCAATTTAGGTGAAAAGGGGGAAGAAGAACCTGCAGAAGGCCAAAGAATAGATCATTTGAAAGGAGCAGCCAGCTATTCCACAGAATATGCAGAGGCTGGAGGACATAGATACTGAGGGAGATGATAAGGGCACAGTGATGTTAGAAAAAATGTGTGGAATGAGGAACTGTATAAGAGCAAATAGAAAGATGAGGAAATACTGGTGAAAAAAAGGGAAGCAATAGGGTCCAACACACTGACTGGAAGGCAGAAAAATGGCTTTTAGGGAGTGGAAGAGTAGAAGCTTGAAAGAATGAGAGGGGGAAAAAAAACCAAGTCAGCAGGTACCCAAGGCAATTTAAGCTTCCTAAAGGAATCTTCCTTCAGGAAAACCTTCGAAGCGGAATGCTGTTCTACTACTACCTACCAGCAATTGAATGTCTATGTTTTGATGTTACCACACATACCGAAGTACAGCAAAAACACAGCAATGAAAAAATGCTTATTGTTTTCAGGCAAGTATTTTTACTGATTTCTTGTTCATATTTATCCCTCCAACAAACAATACTTATTAAGCCTCTGGAGAGCGGAAAGAATTCTTATAGAATTTTTTGGTTTCAGGCTGAAGGGACGAATGAAAACTACAACCGTAAGTGCTTTCCTACGGAGTTTCTTCAAGAGTTATGCTCTATCACACCTCTTCTCCAGCTCCATAATCCCACAGAGAGAAAGAGTGATGAAATCTCAGAAGGATCCAGATGGCTTAAAGCTCTGAATTCCCCGAAGCCTTGTCAGGATTACCAGGAGAGGGAACATTTGCAGCCTGGTAACAGCCCTACCAAGGAGAGGTAACTAGTGCCTCAAAAAAGCCATGGACCAACTCAACCTGCCCCAAGTAAATTCAAATGATACAGTTGTTGAAACACTGGCACCTACTTTATGGCCAACCTCTACAGCTAGGAACCACACAAATACTAAGAACAAGAAAAATTTTCAGCTGAAAAAGGCAGTGAAATTACATGAGCAGTAACACTTAGTCTTTGGCAATCAGGTCCAGAGACTAGATAGCAGAAAGGCAGTGTGGTCAGGTTTGGATCAGAACCTTGGAAAGGATAATGACTGGTAAACAGCAGGTGAGGTTTCTGATTTTGTACTTGGCCAAGGTCTACCTCATAAAGCAAGCAGCTCGGTACTCAGCTGCTTTCTCCAAAGATGGAAGGTGGTTCTGTATTCATTTTGAGAGTTACCTACTCTGTCCTGGCCCTTACCCATGCCAGCTCTTGCTGGCTTTGCAGCCCCTGAGAATTCATTTGTGTGAAAGGGATTCTGCTGCCCATTCAGGAGAATTTTCTAGCTATTTTCTAGATTTTTTTATACTTCTTAATCTCCCAACAGGTTCCCGATAGGAACAGATTAGTTACCAGCAAGAGCAAATTTATAAAAGCCCAAAAGATTCTGTCTAGCAACATTTCACTGGTCACGTTTCACCAGTTGTCTCAACGCAGAAATGTTTGGTGTGTTGTGCTTTCAGTTCAGTATGTAGAAAAAGAAACCACGAATTGGTGCATGTATAACCAAGCAAGTCCTGGCTAAAATGCAAAGATCATTTTCTGTTTGATGCCATTCAGTATTTCAGCTGGAATTCTTTTTCTACACTTTGATAAACAAGGTTATATGACTTTATTAAATACTAATTAAGTTACATATTAAACTAACTCATAAGAAATCCGTACTTTTTAAATAATTAAGCACGGGAATAAATGGCTTTTATATAATCTCCTTTCCTAAACAACATTAACTGTAAAACATTTATTGCACTGAAAATTACAAAGTTATAGACATATTAATGCATTTCAAATTTTAAACTGATTGAAGTTTAGTAGTAGAAATTTTAAAAGTCATTGTAATAATAGTCTGCCCTGAATGTTTTGTGGAAATCTAAGGCATTTGCTAACTGCAAGCCATGTATGTAAGGAAGGAAGTTAATGTGACTATAAAAAAAATTAATGTGACTTACAAAAGAGGCTGCCTCATAAAACCAGTAAGTAGAATTTAAAACAAAATGTAAAAAAGAAAAAAGTGGCTCATAAAATTGAATAGTTTGCTATGATGAATAGGGAGGACATCTGTTTATGCCTGTGTACAATGTAACTTTATTTTCTGGTTTTGTGTGTGGTTGTTTTAGGGTTTATTTAATTTAAAAGTATCATTGTTGTACAAGGCCCATTTCCAACAAAAAGCCACTGCCTTTGTGATAGGCTTGCATGTGTGTTCATGGCTGTGCCTCCTGTCATCAAAAAGCAATGCAATTGAAAAGAACCTGGTAGCAAGATACATATGAAAGTGTTGAGAATATTAAAAAATACACATTTTTCTTCACTTGATACCATATAGCCTCAAGCTTTTAAGAAATTGCTTCCTCTCTTTAGAAAATTTTGTATTTCTAATACAATTTGATGCCATTATAGAATACTGACATCTGATGACCTCTAGAGGTTGTCCTTGTATGCAGCACTCTCCTTTACTGATAGGAAATATGGTAATGAGGGAGCAAAGGAAAAGCTGCAATAGCTCGGTCATCTTTAAACATCAACAGCTACAAAAGTAAAGGACTGAGTGTCATAATACAAAGGCTTTTTCTTCCCTCTCCCTATTTTGGTCCTTCATCTCATTTACTCTCCATGTTTCTAAGCATGCAATTTATTAATTGATTTAAATTAACAGATCATCAAGACCATTTGCATTTTGAAATTAAGGAAGTAGTTCTCATTCAGCCACATCTTTTTTTAATTCCATGCCTGTTCCATAACTCAGCCTTCTCTTGAGTACAGCTGTGTGCTAGGGGCTAAACTGTCACAAAACAAATGCAAAAGCCCTGAAACGTCTGCCCTGGTCCCATCATTCCAATCTGAGCATCACTACTACACTTTTACACCCTCCTGCTGGGAATCAAGCAACATGCTTTCCTGTTGGTAAGTATATATATATTATATATATATTTATTTTTTTCCCCCATGTAACGTTTTGCGAAGTATTCACTTCCCTGAAAGCAAGCCCAAAGAAAATCATTGTGTGTTTGAAGAAAGTAGAAAGTGGCTGCAAGGTTTATCATCATCTTAGTTCCCCACTGGCTACCATGATTCAGCACTGTAACAATACACACCTACAGCAAAAAGGGTTCTCATTTCTTACTACAGATTTGTCTCCTACTATGCAAGGAATAAGCCAACAGGTCTTGGAAAATCTCTGCAAATGAGAAGCTCTCTCTTTCTTCGGCAGCCTTTTTATGTGCTTTTACAATACAGAAGTGATATGGTCTATGCTTTAATGACAGATAGGTTTTTAAACTTAAAAGTAGTCAGCAGGAAAACACGGACAACAGTTTTAGCTCATAATGCAGAGTGGATATTCAGCAGCCCAGGTTTGTATTCTTTGGCAAGTCCATAATTTTACTGAAACCAATTCAGAGCAGGACAGCAATACCTGGGGTTCTGTGCAGCTTTCCCTATAAATAAGGGCTGGCCTCTTTCTTCCTTTTTTTAGCCAGTAACAAAACCAGGAAATTGAAATGACTACTAACTTCTAAAACCTCATAATACCCAAAAATAGATCTGAAAAACTGTGGAGTGGCTCAGCCCATCTCCACTCTACGACTTCCAAATCACAGCAAAAACTCAAACTTCAGTCTACTAACTCTAGAACTTATTTTATAGTTTATGTTGGGAGTTACTTTGCAAGCCATGGGACCAATTAAACTACTGTATTTGAATGGAATAGGCTTTAAATGAGGGTACTCCCCTCCAATAATTTTCTGCTACACTTCTGAATTGCTGCTTTCCTGATCAACTTCCCACACATACTCTTTACAAGATGTGGTACAAACCAGAAAAATCAATAGGTTGGGGTTTTTTGGTGGTTTGCTGTCTCTTTTTTTTAATACCTCAAACCCAGCTGCTGACAGTTAAATGTACCTTTGGTGTTACTCTCATAAACCCAAATTCTGCTGAACCAGATGCACTATTCTAAACTCTAAACCTCACATTTCTAGTTGCAATTACTGTTGCATACAATATATTCAATGTTATTAAGGCTTCTACGAGTGCAGTGAGAGCCCAATCATAACACTAATAGTGTGCCTTATAGGTTAAAAACACCAATGCATCAGCTCACAATCTACTGGATTTGCCCTAAGAAGCGGTGAATTTAAATCTTCCACAAAGAGCTTTCAACTCTAAGAAATTCTTTAATCATCTTGATTTAAGAGGATTATGACATGGATCGGTTGTAATATAAATGGCATAAACGCTGGCAAAATTCTCAGTGTATTAAAAAAATAAATTCAAAGTAAATACACAACTAGCCCAACTAAACTCAGTCGGAAGATTAGGTTAAGCCTTAAATACACTACGTGCATAATTCTTCAGATGTTAACAGGAAACAATCACTTTCAAACAGTCTAGCACTCAAGAGAAGATTCCCCACAATGCTAAATTGGAAGGGAAAAGGACAGTAAAGAATACAGGATACATTCTATAGTATGAATATTTCCTTTTTATCTATTTCCATACACCTCAAAATATGCATGTGTAAACTCACTGTGCAGTTTATTGGTTTCAGATTAAAATTAATTAATCCCTTATCAGTGACAGCCAAGTGCAGCCAACTAAAATGCTGAAAGTCTTTCACTGTCCATCAGGAAAAAATGAAATAAAATAATAATTTAAATTAAATAAAATTCCTAAGATGATGATAAATGCTTCTCTTACTCAGTCCAAAGCCTTTGAATTTGAAGGAGTATTTTAGAATAGAACTACAAAGGAACTGCAATGAGCCTTCAGAATAGACAGTGGAGCTGTACTGATCAAAACAGTACTTGGGAGCCACCATTATCACTGTGCTCCTAGACCTGGCTTCTAGTTCTCCATCAAAAGTAAATCTCCATTTCAGAATAAGACTCCTCACTCTAAAATGAACCTGAAAATGTCATAATTCAAGGCAGCAAGGCAGCAATTACATACCTACTTCATACATCCAATAGGTCAGCACTCAGTCTAAACTAGATTTCTAATTTCACTGTCAGCTGAGAGAATAAACCAACCTGATTATCAGCTTTGAAGGTATTTCCATCAGCAGCCCCACTAGTCACACAACCACTGTGGGGGTCCATCTCACCCAGAGACAAGGTGACAAACCAGGACAGAGTAAGGGAGATTCTCTGCTGACAGGGAGACTTTTCAGACCACTAAAAGCACACACATTAGGAGAAGAGGAAGAGCTTGCACAGTCTGTATTCTGCCCTTTCAAGCTGGACTGGATGTTAATGAGGGTCTTCAGTGTATGAAGAAGTACTGAAAACAACAAGTGAAGCAGTGCCCCCAGAAGAGGGAATGTACCCTTTGCCTGTCCTTTGGAACCCAGCATACTGTCCCAGCAGCATAAGCGCCTTCCAAACCCAAAGAGAAGCGTGATGGGTCCTCAGCAGACATGAAAACAAAGCATAAAAGCACAGGATAAGTACAAGTATGCACACAGCATGTCTGGCTGCCAGAGGAAGCCATCCCCACTTATTTGTATTCTGAAACCCACACCTCAGTATCTTTAAACATTAATTTCAATGTTAAAAATGAAACAACAGCTCTTTAGTTTTTAACAAGTTTTGTCCACTTTCCCAGTTTACTTTCTTTCCTGTTTGCTTTCTGCCCTTTTAAATAAATCAAATGTTCTTGTTCCACAATTGTAGCACAGCATTCACATTAACTTGTAATGAATACTTAAAATGCTTAAAATGTAAAAAAAACCCAATATTCTTTGCTCTGTTGAGTTCTCAACACACTTCCATTATTTTAATACTAAGCACACTACGGTTGTGCAAATTATGCTTAAAGGCTGCAAGGCAAGAAAGAGAATAAATTATGATATAGACTGAGCATGTTAGATAGTAAATAAAGGAAAGAAAAATTGTCTTTATGGTATCAAAATGATCAAGTAAAACAACAATTAAAAGAATCCAAGGGAAAAGCAAAAACCAGGGGAAAAAAAATTAAGAGTTGACATTAAAACTCCCCAATCCCCCAGCTGCTAGAAAAATTTCAGGGCTCTGTAACTGTTTCCTGTTCCAGATTACACACAAAGTGACAACGGATCACCCTTGACCAGCGTGATGGCACAGCACCGATCCAGAAAGGAGGGTATCAAACAAATTTTTCATATACCTTATCCCCAAGCAAACGTGCTGATGGTTTGTTGAAATGCTACTTTACACCTCATGAATCCAGATGGGATAAAATGTTACCTTCTACACTGTATGAGATAGATAAATGATAATGACCCTGGTATAATTCTGACTTCTGCAGGTATAACCCTGGCTTTCTGTCAAGGGCAGTCTTTGACAATGAGGGTTGGCTGGGTAAGAGGATACTCACATTGCAGCACAGCTCACAGCTCCTACAGCCTGCCTGGCCTCTGTCTCAAGTCACTCCATCTTGAGGTGTGACCAGAACAGAATGCACAAAAGACAACTTTGTAGAAGGTGACCATTCGGGGTCAGTGTAGTACCTTTTCTTTTACTCCACTACAAGCTACCAAAGTTCTGACTACAGTGGAGTAGTCACCTCCCACACAGGGTCAGAAGTGAGTGAAAAGACTTTAATTTCTCAAGAGTTAGAATCATGGAATAGTTAAGCTTGGTAAAGACCTTTAAGATCATCAAGTCTAACTATCAACCCAGCACCACCACCATGTTCACCATTAAACCTTGTCCTCAAGTGACATATCATACTTTTTTGAGTATTTCCAGGGATGGTGACTCTACCGCCTCCCCGGACAGCCTGTTCCAATGTTTTACAACCCTTTCCATGAAGAAGTTTTTCCTAATATCCAATCTATGCCTCCCCTAGTGCAACCTGAGGTCATTTCCTTTTGTCCTGTTACTTGTTACCTGAGAGAAGAGATTGAGCTGCACCTGGCAACAACTACACACTCCCACTTTTACTAACAGGCCTTTATATGTGGAGGAAAAATAGAGGATCACAGAAAGAACCAAGAGCTTCTCTGAACATACACTTGAGCTCAAACTAGAGAATCTGCTGCCTTGAATAGCTTCTCCTAGTTACACAAGACTCACAAAGCATGGAAAAGCTGAAGCGAGAAGCAGTCACTTCTTCAATTAAACTGAGTGGCTTTCCAACCAATTCTGTCAGCAGGTGGAGCAGCAACAGCATTAAATACAGAGACAAATATTTCCCTTGATATGTCTATCTATCAGATATGGCTATACATACATATATATATTCTAGCTCTTAAAACAAATGGAGGGAAGGGAAATATCACACTATAAGATAAGAAAAGCCGTTTCTCAAGAGCATGTTTATGACTAAATTTGAAAATTGCTGCCACTGCTGTCACAGCACAGAGCGGGGCAAATTCTGAAAGGGCCTCCAGCACCTCTGCTGTGTGATTAGTCTCAGCAGCTATCAGCTAACTGGAGTTTCTGTCTGTGTTCTTCCCCCAGGGTCTAGTCATTTTGTTACACAGAGCCAGGCAGGTAACCAGGGATCCTCAGGGACAGCGAGGGGTCCTTTGAGAACACCCAGTCCTTTTCTTCATGTTTATGCAGGGCAAAACAGTGGGAAAATGGTCAAAATATATTTTTTATTTTCCTTTACCAAAAGCATAAAGATAGAACCATATTAGCCTAACTTCCAAGGTATACTAAAAATCATACACCGTCTCTTGTGCTCTGCAAATGAAGCCAGGAACATAGTGGCTACACACAGGTGCATTTCCTAAGCAGAAATAACTTCAGCAATTCCAGATAGCCAGAGTAAATGGACAATTCCAGAACTATTCAAGCGTGTTATTCTACTATTCCACTGGTTTAACTGAAGACCAAAAGCCACTATGTTACAACAGTGTTTATCTCAGTACTGACCATTATCTTGAAGGACTCCTGTGGAAGCTTTTACTGCCTGTTTTACTTTTGTAGAGCGGTTAAAAAAGTGTCGTCTGGACACAGAATTCTCTGGATTCTGGCTTTTTTTGTCTTTCCTTTTGGAAAGCTGAGGTGAGGAACTGTTTTCTCCCCGGTCACTGGATCCAATGGTAGATTTAGATTGCTGATCATTTCCCTGAAAAGAAGAGTATGTAATTATCAGTGATGCAAATTAAAAAGCTTATTTTTAAAATTTCATTAAGGACTGGTATCAGGTGTTAAAGAAGCATAATAATTTACAATCAGTGTATTTAAGTGATATCTTAAATTATCCAGAAAAATATATCTTACCAACTTACTGTAGGATCTGACCGATTAAATTCTCAACAGCTTCCAGGAGAAAAATCACATATTTATTATAAGAAAATAATGTTTCATTTAATGAAAAGAATGGCTAGATGAATCTATGCATGCATGCATATTATATGCAGCTCTCATCCATATGTGTGGACAATCACAAGATGTAACATGTTAATATGATTTGTTAATAAATCAACTGTCTGTGTAAATGAGATGGGCATTATTCTAAGTGTCAGGAGAAGCTGGAGGAGAATGACAGTCTTCATGGGGCAGTAACACATTCAATAGAATGCAACAGAAATTTATATATTTTAACGCTTACTTCTCTTTAGTGGCTCCGGAGACATTTTTTTGTTTTGTATTGTAAACAGTCAGTGGTCATGATCAGCTACCACAATTATAATGACAGACTGTGAGTCTGACTCCCTGCTGTCTTGTACTTTTACAGTAAACTGCACTTGTGGAGAACTGGTGAAAACAGATACTTATATTCTGTTTTAAATCCACAGAGGACTCTTCTTGTAGCAAGCTGGGGTTAGGCTCTTCTCCCAGTCAACAAGCAACAGGACAAGAGGAAACGGCCTAAAGCTATGCCAGGGCAGTTCAGGTTGGACATGAGGAAGAATTCCTTCACTGAAAGGGTGATTAAGCATTGGAACAGGCTGCCCAGAGAAGTGGTGGAGTCACCATTCCTGAAAGTGTTTAAGACTGGATGTGACACTTTGTGCTATGGTTAATTGACATGGTGGTGATAGGTCAGAGATTGAACTCCATGACCTTGGAGGTCTTTTCCAACCTTAATGGTTCTATGACTCATTTTGTACACATATAAATAGTTATACAGGATACAAAGCAGTGAAGGATCAAGCTCTGTATGTAGTGGTTACCTAAAACAAAACATATCAGACTGCAAGCTGGTTTAGGGTCTTTTTCAGACTCAGTATTCAGAAACACCACTTTCTGCAAAATATTTTGTAAAAGGTTCTGTGTTTTTCCTTTAGGTATATAACTTGAATAAATAAATATACAAATAGATACAATCAGGTATACAGGAAAGAGCCCAAGGCAGAAGCTGGTCTTTGCTATGGAAGCTTTTATAAAAAACAAAGCAGCCCTTATCACAACAATATTTTCTCGGATTTCTTCTGTCTAATTGACACTGCAAATAGCTCCAGACTCATTAAGCTTTAATAAGCATGCCACCAGGTCGTTGGGGATTTTTTTCTCATCAGATTTAATTAAAACCCAAAGGACAGGGACTTTCCATCTGCCAGAATTCAGCTGAATTAGAAATTTGATACTTACACTGCCTTTAGACTTGCGAGATCCCACAATCGGAGGTAGTACAGAGGTTTTGGAACTGCAGAAATAAGCCATATCTTAGAGTTGTGTACACTGTCACTAGCACAGACACTATGTATCTATAATCAAGGCAGATAATACCGAGATGGATATGGCAACAGAGGCAACAGTTTTTTTCACTGCGTGTTTTCACTAAGCATCACTCATTTCTGTTTACTAGACTATGTTTAAATGCATAATCATTAACTTATTCAAACAAGTGCATTACCTCACAATGCATTCTCTAAATACCAAAAACTTGTAGAGCAGTATCCAATGAATTACTATGTGAATGCTCCTTACAATTTCCATTTCTTTCCATTTATTTCAATGAAATGGTTTCCTGTTTTCCAAAGGTAAAAAAACCAGAAGTTTCTCCTTACAGACACCCAGTTTAGGACTCTATTATGTAAATTCTTCTAGCCTACAAAAAACCAGACCCAAACATAAAACAAACTTAAGGGAGTATGTATATCACAAAACATTACTAAGCAATCGTAGACCTAAACTGCTGTAGCTGCACCCAATCTCATTCAGCTGTACACATTTGTACCCCCACAGAAAAAAAATAGGATTACTTTGACTTGGATTAATTTTTCTCTGACACTAATTTTGTGATACATGATCAAGTGAATGCTTATGAGATGAACTGGTCTTCTGAATTTCCATTTTTGCGTTTTTTATTCTTATCTCAACTTTCTCAGAAGCTACCAATAAAGTTTTTCATCCATACTAACACATGCATCATTCTTGCAATAATAATTTCCTACTTTACTGGTGGCACTTTGTAAACAAATTGACACACACAAAACCAAGAGAAGTTTGAAGGTGTTTGACACACCTTTAGAACTTACCCCTGTGGCCTTCTCCTTGTAGATTTGGACAGCAGATCACCATACGGCAACTTCTTAAACTTTTCTCTACCCACTGCAACATAAATTTGCCCATTCTCCAAGTCCGACCCATCCTGAACAAGCTTTCCATCTACAGTGTAAAGTCTGAAAAATATGAAAATGCTTAATATAATAAACCTTAACATTCAGTTAGGTGTATTAAGAGCATTGAAAGCTATGTTAAGCTAAACTCACTAAATCTATGTTGAATTTCCAGATATGAAACCCAATAAAATACAGTAGATGCCATGCAATGATCAGTAACTACATTTAAAAAAAACCCAACCAACCAAAAAAACCAAAAGCTTACTTAAATCACAGTTTATATAAAACTAATGAAGTATGAGGTGCTGTAATAGATGAAATACTCTCATAATTTCTAATAAATAAATAAATAAATTACTTTATACTTCTAAGGTCTTCAATACCTTTCCCCTGATACATTGCAAGGGATCTATTCCATGAGTTCCTGACCCCCTCTCCTACCAAGTTCCACCTTCCATCAAGGCATTCATGACTGAAGGCCCAGGACCTGTGCACCTAATACAGACCATGCCAATAATATTGCATTTATATTGTTATATTGTATATATCAGAAGGTTGGAACCTGGTGGGAGTAACAGGAAATACAGTACTACATTAAAACAAGAAGCCATGTATCTTGGGCACCTATCAATAATAAATATGTCTATTACACCAGCTGGATTTTTACCACAATGACTTCTGTTTGAGAAGAAATAAATACATCAGGGACTGGTGGGGGGAATTTACTTCCTTGTCAAGTTTGTGATTTTATTTTAGCATGGTCAAAACAGTGAGTAAGGAGGAAACATTCAGGAATTAATTAGCTCTTTCCTACGAAGCATAGACCAAAACTCAACAATATTATATTTAATTTTAAGGTCAACAATAACAACTTTCCTTTAAGTCTTAAATGCAGGAATGTTGAATGGCTATCTTAACTGCCTTTCTAGAAGCCTTCTACAGGAGCTATTATATGTATAAGCTTACAGTCATAAATTTCAACACAATGCAAGCAGATGTACAAATATATACACAATTATACAATGAACATTTGGGGAAGAGTATCAAGAGGCTACCTTGAGTACACCCTTGACTTATAGCATGCAAAAATTTTCACTTTAATAGAGAAAGAGCTTTTAAAATTTATACATATGGTGGCATAACCCTGAATAAACAGAAGAAAATCATGCACTTCACTGAACCAGGAATCCCAGAGTATCTGAGGTTGAACAAGACCTCTGGAGACCACCTATTTCAATCATGCCTCGCAGAGCAAGAGCAACTAGAGTGGATTGTTCAGGACTGTCTCCAGGTATGTTTTGAACACCTGCCAGGATGGAGACTCCACTGCCTCTCTGGGCAACATGTTCCAGTATTTGCTGACCATTACTGTAAATTTCTTTTTTCTTCTGTTCAAGTGAAATCTCCTGTATTTCAGTTGTGCCCATTGCCTTTTGTCCTATCACTGCACACCACTGAGAAGAGCCTGGCTCTGCCTACTTCACTCATTCCCACGAGGTATGTGAACACATTTAAAAGATCCCCCTGAGCCTTCTCTTTCTCAGGCTGCAGAGTCCCAGCTCTCCTCATACGCCAAGTATCTTCAAGCCCTTCCTCTCTGTGGCCCTTTGCTGCACTTGTTCCAGTGTGTACACATCTTTCTTGTATTACCCTCATGAAAGTACCCTAATTTTCTGTGTCTCCTGCCACATGGCAACACATTTCTAAGTGCAAAGACTGAACATTTCGATAGGTGAAATTGCAGCTTTTTAAAATCTAGATCACATTGCGGCTTCCTTGAGAAGAGGTATGCTAACTCTGGAGCACCCTGTTTGTATTACTCGTATTTACTTCATAGTGCAAACACTCCACAGGCATGCCAGCAATTCAAAGAGCAATTTATATTTCACTACCACAGAGTCAACATCAGTTATACATAAACAATGAAAATAAAACAAGCTATCAGAAAATCAGCAGGAAGCCTACTTCTGAATTGATCTCACTGTGTTCTGCTAGATTGCACTTCGCTTTGGGAACTTGGGGGGAAAAAACAGCATATCAGTGTACCACAGTTTAAGAATTGTTTATGTATTTATAGAGGGGTACATACAAAATGACTGGGTTTTTTTTTGTTCCTGATCTTTCATTTTGCTCGTGTTTTAATGTTGTATTTAAAGCACAGAAGTTGTTTGTTTAACATAACTCACAGAAATGTTACAGATTAGCTGGCAATCTCTAATTGTATTTTTCACCCTGAAAATAATAGTCACAATAGCCAAATCAAACATAATCAGTCTCTGAAGATAAAAGTGAAATCAAAAATGCATTTTTACAAAATGGATCTTCAAACAAATAACTAACTATTGACTTAACAAGCATACACAAGTTTTGTGATTCTAATTCCTGAAGCTACTTTTTTACAATTTTTGAATTTTGAAGCCACAATTTTCACCCATCCACTTGGCCACAACCATTCACAGACCATCTGGGTTCTCTCTGGCTTGTATTATGTAACAGAAATGTCCTTGTGGTCACTTCTGAGGATGACCTACGTTTGCCTTGTGAGATGTCAGTGGACTTCCATTTTCCCTCCTGAATCCAAGCTAAAAAGTGACAGCCAAAACAAAGTGAGCATACAGGCTCACCAGTGAGAGAGCAAAGACACAACTTCTGGGACAATATCCCCAAATTCCCAGCTGCTGATGCACCCAGTACCTGCCCATCAGGTTGCTGCACCCCATCCCCATCAGCAAGCTGGCAAGCAGAAAAGCTGCTTTCCCATCATCTCCTCTCTCATATTTCTTGCTTACATCCCTATTCTGATCAAGGTGATCAATAATTTCTTTTTTAAAAAGCCCCATGTGAAACTCTAAGACTTGGTAGCTTTTTAAAGTTTTTTAATAACATAGAAAAGAAAAAACTGCCATATACATAATGCAGGTTCTTGTAAGTCCACTTCACCTTCTTTAATGAGAAATTATATCTTCCCAGCATCAGTGGTCTTACCAGATCTCCCCTAATGCTAACATAGTTTCAGTAAACCCCAGAAAGTAATGTGTAACTTATCAGAGAACAACTTTACTAATGGATTTAACATGTATTTCTAGTATTTTAAGGAAAAGAAAATGAAAACTGAGTTAATAGAAAACCAGCAAGGGGAAAACATTAAATAACTAAAAATGTCATGTACATTATCTTATTTTTGAAGGATTAAAGGGGAGCACTGAAGGAAGAACTCAAAAAGAATCTTAGTTATATATTGAATGCTTTCACGTACAACATTCAGTTTCACCAGAGTGACACCAAGTAATGAGAATAAAATGTGAAAGATTTTTAAATTGCTAAACAACCTGAGAGTAGAAAGAATTGGTATGTTGCAAATGTCTTTTCTCGCTTTGTTCACTTCTGAGTTACACTAGCTGAGAAACAGATCCAGAAAGCTCCAACACATGCAGGTTTACTTTACTGCAAGTAAAAATCCTAAGTAGCCAGCTAATAGGAGCAAATAAGTGCAGGGTTGAGAGGAAAAACTTGATGAGAGATAATAGTCAACAGACAGCATTACCTTAATCTTCTCGCA
The DNA here is from genome assembly GCA_013399195.1 of Dicrurus megarhynchus. Classification (NCBI taxonomy): domain Eukaryota; kingdom Metazoa; phylum Chordata; class Aves; order Passeriformes; family Dicruridae; genus Dicrurus; species Dicrurus megarhynchus. The sequence goes on along the minus strand of VXAD01010754.1, from coordinate 1,205,930 downwards.
CCTGTATCAGCTCAGAGAAAGCAATCAGAAGAACTAAAAGACTACCTTATCTTCACTGGTTTGAGAAAGATTTTGCAAGCTTAGCCTCAGACATTGCATAGGCTGTGAAGAATGATTTTCCACAAATGGCCCTTTCCCACCTGATGAAGAGATTTCCGTAACGTGCTCTGCATGGGGCAACACTGGAATGTCGGTAATTTGCTTGCACACCTTGACAGCCCACTTACACTGCAGAGTTTCTCACAGACATCACATCTATCATTTTGCTCTAAAACTTGTAACAAGTACCAAATACCAATTTAGGTAACTGATTTTACATGGTAAAAGCCTTAAGGGACTGAAACCTACCTATCCAAGAGGTCACCTCCTATTCCTCATATACCACAACAACTCAGACCAGCTGAGATACCAGAACTGGCAAATCCCAACAACAACTTTGGCCTTGGCTTTTATTAGAAGGGTAAGGGCTGAATATTAAGCACATCCTATTCCTAGCCCAGGTATACAAACCCCAAAGAATCTATAGTATTTTCCTTGAAATTGCTTGCCCCAATGAATTTAAAGAACTATCAAAATAAAAAAGTAACACACATCCCATGTATCTCACATTCCAAACATCTTCACCAACTTTACCATGCTTATTTATTTTATTATGACATGTAACTTAATTATTAGCACTAAGTATATTGCATTATTACTGTATTATTACAGGCCTGCTAACTAATTAATTAATTAATTAAAAATAATTTAAAAGTAAAAGTTTAAGCAAATTGAGGTTATTATTTTTAAGTAGCAGTTGAAATGAACCTGAAATTACTTGGAGTCAACGTATTTCCACTTTGTGGCTTTTTGACATATCTTAGTTTTCTTACAGTGGAACTTCCCATAAAATAGGAATGTTCCATTATATCTACCTATGGAGCTTTAGTAACATATCTAGGCATATCAAATGTATCTTGCAAATATTCAGCTTCCTGATACCTGTGAACAGCTCCACTTCTGAGGGTAACTTTTCCTGTAACCATTTCAAGAATATGATCCCAGTGATTCAGTGTTTTCCTGGGAATGAGGAGGCGCACTGCAGGGCTAATAACATCTCCATTAGCAACCAGGCTGAAATAAAACAAAGTAAAATAACTTGGAGGAGCACTTCAAACAAAGCTCACCTGAAGTGAACACACCAGTACCACCACCCCTGGAACAGCAATTCAGTAAGTGAAAATTCTACTTACAAAATAGTGCAGGGCTCCTGGAGAGGCTTTCGAAACCGTGCTGACACGGTGATCCTACTGTGAGTAACTGGCTTGACCTGCAAGAACAAAAGAAGGATTAGAAATTATGCAGTGTTCACATTTGGAAAAAGTTTACCCTGACCACTATCAGCAAGTGGGACAGCACGTCTTTAAAGCATGCATTTTGTTCCATTCCAGCTTCACCTTCTACATAGCACACATAATTACTGCTGGAGGTTTACGTGTGTGATGAATAACAACCACAGCACAGCATACCACAGTGCACCATGGCACAACATATGGCTTGTACTGAGAAGGCAGAATTGTATGGACATCTTTGGCTGTCTTACAGACACAAAGAAATACTCCCAAATGCTTTTCTCGCTCTCTTAGTCTTTATTGCTTATAACCATGGTGCAGGCGATTAAATGATCTCTTTTTAACAATAAATGCCACTGCTAGATCTCTCTGCTATTATAATAACTACTTTTGGTCTTGTCCAGGTCTTTACATCCAAATTCATCAGTAATTTATAAAGGCTCCTGAATACCCTGCTCATTTTAGGGCAATGACTCCAAAGTAAGGTGAACTGCAGATTTTTAGCCTTCAGGATAATACACAGGCTACTTAATTCCCAGCATTATTCCCTGTACCCTTTTGGACACACACTCCATTGAGATCAACATTAATGTCATTATAATGAACAGAAAGTTAAAAAAAAAAAAGGATAAACACAAACTCTAAAATCATTAGGAAGATTTTTTTAATTCTTCATCATTAGGAAATCATAATAAGGTGTTAAACCCAAACAAACATTCAAGAGTTACAGTACATGCATTAACAAGTTGGCTACATTTCTAAAAAAAAATACCATAAAAGCTTAAAGGATTCAATAGCTGGCATGCAGAAAGACATGCTTTCAAACAGATGTACAAAGTTTATTTAAACTGGCAATTTTCCAGTCACTATGTAAAGCAGTCTAATGACATGATGTGCTGCAGTTTTATCACACTTTGTGCTAACTTAACCAGTACTTCTCATTTAATTTGTGGGAAATGGTCTGAACTCCAGTGCCTTTAGTCTTTGCTTGAATTTTCACATAAATTCATTTAGTAACAACTGGAATGCTGTCCAGATCTTTCTCTTGCATATACTGAAAAGAGAGGTGCTCAACCTATTAGATATTCCAAACTGGCTAAAAATTATTAAAATAATCAAATCTAACTTCCCACATAACTCAAAGAACATCACACTGCAAATTCTACACCAAGCACATAAATTCTGGAGGTAAGATAGCAAACCTGGGAGAAAAGGAACCAAAAAAACAAAAGCAATACTGGCACACCTTAGTGTACAATCACTTCAAGTAAAATACAACAACAGGTAAATCTGTTGAACAAAATCTGTTTTCATTGTCTGATAAAAAAGAAGCATATTTATTCTGAATTCAACTGACTTCAACTTCTTGCATTTTTCAAAGACCCTTGTGAGCTGTGTAGCCCTCCCAAACACCTGTTTTTTGAGAGACTCAGAGGACATAAAAGCTCACACTGGTCATGGATGGAAAAAGGCAGAATTAGCCTTCTCACAGCTACAAAGACTAAAAAGACTAAACAGAAGCAATCAGCACCAGAAAGGCACAGTGAATTGAAGCTCAGTGCAAAGGGATATTTTGCCCAGAGACATCTACAACAGGAGAGACGGCAAGGAAGATGTTAGCGCAGCATTGTGCCAGCACTGCTTGCAGACCAGACTAGGAAGCAGACTCCTGGAATGGCTGGGGACCTTCCCTTTACGCAAGCAATTCACTAGGCAGTGCATTTACTCCTTAAGATCTATTTTGTAGATGCATATTTGTCTTGGCCTCATACCAGAGGAATTTTGTACTACACTGTACATAAGCTATGCACTAATGCCTAAGGTAACTGCAGTTCCCAGTCTTGCTGTTAATTCCAGTGTGATCTGAATCAGGTGGAAGATTCACACCTACTACTACAGCCTTGTAAAAAAGTAAGAGGTTGTTATCATACAGCTCATTAGGGGAGGCAAAGACATTTTTTGAGAACTGCCAAATAACTTAGGAGCTCAGCCATTCTTGCAGAAACATTGGAAGCATATTTTTCAGAGCAAACTGGTCATTTATGTCACCAAAATTTGAAATGAAAATTTACTGGAAAAAAAGAAAATACACCTTAAACTACAACATCTGGAAACATTTCTATTGCTGCTGTCAGCCATTAAAGGGTTATTTTCTCAGTATAAGCAATCTAATAAAGAGCTTCAGAATACAGAAAAAAAAAAAGTAACTTTCTAAAGGCTATGCTACTGAAGGTTAAGACAATACTGATTTATTTCCATAGTGTCAGGTCCTAATGTCTAGTCTCCAAATACAGGTTGCACACAAAATGGGAGTTACTGAACCTTGGATGCCCTAACACCTTTCTTTGTAGATGGTAGGTTGCCAAGATAACCCCCTATAAAATATCCAATACACAAATAGTAAAGTAATAAATCACTTTTTCTAAAAGTTGATTCCACATCTACTCCTGATGCTCACTGCTCCAGCTCTCCCAGTGTCTCCAAACAGTCCCTCAAACTAAGTTCTCTGATGCAGTCTGCAACACTCACGTTCCAATGCTCCACACTTCACCGGAACAGCTAGAAAGCATTCACTAGGCATAAAGGAGCCCTTCAGGAGAGCCCCAGGTGTGCCCCATTACTTAGTTGTTCCTGCAGGGTGATGAAACCATTAATTTTGGTGTACGCTCCTCAGAAGGCCATCAAGTGATTGCACATAGTCCAGTCACAAGACCCCTGAGAAAACAATAATCTGAGAGATGTTAAAAGCTCATTTATTATTTGAAGGATTGTGTTTCTGCCAATAATAGATACTGACGCATCAACTTGAAAGTTTGCCTTTTGGGTTGCTCTCTAAGGGTCATCAACATTTCTGGCAGCCTTCTGCGGCCTTACAAGTGAGGCCTGTTATTAAACAAGCAAACTGCAGGGGATTATAACATGGGACCAGCTTGGGCAAAGATTAAATATTTGTCTGTTCTACCTAAAAATGGCCTAAACCAGAACAAAATACAAACTTGCATTGTTTATCTAAGCCTGTTTAAATCAATGTACCTTTTGTATTAAAAAAATGAAAAGAATATGTTAGTGCAGTAATACATTTGATAAAGTGACACCACAAAAATCAGCGCATGGGAATACTAAGATGACCATGAGAATTTGGGACTGTTCAGCCTGGAGAAGAGAAAGCTTTGGGGTAACCTAATTGTGGCCTTCCAGTACCTGATGGGAGCCCACAAGGCAGATGGAGAGAGACGTTTTACAAGAGCATGTAGTGACAGGACAAGGGGGAATGGATTCAAACTGGAAGAGGGTAGGTTTAGATTAGACATTAGGAAGAAATCTTAGACTGTTAAGGGTGGTGAGGCACTGGAACAAGGTTGTCTGTAGAAGCTGTGGATGCCCCATCCCTGGAAGTGTTCAAGTCCAGGCTGGATGGGGCTTTGAGAAAACTGGTCTAGTGAAAGGTATCTCTGCCCATGGCAGGGGGGTTGGAACCAGGTGATCTATAAGGTGCCTTTTGACCCAAGCAATTCTATGGTTCCATGAAGTAATTTAGTATTTACAAGATCTGTTTCTAGGAACTTTGAATAGAGTAGTCCAGACTGAATTACACAGATGCTGAACCTTGGTGGCACAAAATTCTGAAAAGTCTTTTGGCACACCTGACATGAAAAGCAGGGACAAGAGTACCACATCTTTTTTTAGCGTCCACTTGCTCTTTGACAGAGGCTTAGGCTAATGTTTGTCTGGAAGAGGAAAGATAACTAATGTGTTTGGGACAGCTTGCCTCTTGAAGATATGTTTTACACCTGGTCTGGTTCAGGGACCAAATGAAAGATAAACTCTTTATGTTCATGCAGGACACAGGAACACTCTGGTCTGCAACTGAGAGAGAGGAAAGGAGAAAATATACATTTTATAAGAAAAATAAAAACCAACAAAACCAAACAGACAGAGGAAAATGCCTGCACCAGGGGTGCTGCAAATGAGGTGTGTACAACATCTTTAATTTTGAAGCTGGCAAGCCTGCAGATGCAAGTATAATGCAACATAACATAATGCAGAATTCCATGATGCATAAGAGAGAACTCTTACAAACACCCAATGTATGTTTTGGCTACAGCATGTTATATTAAGCTCTCTGAGTACAATACTGAAAAATTCAGCATAAGCAACCCCAGCCTGTTCTGAAGCCATGTTTTATAAAGATTACACTACACTCTGATTAAAAAGGAAAAGAAAAAGTAAGAAAAAACCCACCACTTCCATACTATACACCTTTCTTCTCATTAATCTGACTGTTCTGTTCATAGAGTTTAGAATAACTTCTGTCTGATCAATGTTAAACTATAGTCGTGAAAAGCAAGGTACCTAACTTTAAAATACAGAAGTATACATTAATAAAAGACCAAGTGCTCAGCCACAGTAAATCAATTTCATTCCTTTGAAGTATATGGAGTTCCACTAAAGCACCCCAGTGAAAGACCTGCACTGGGGTTTAATTAAAGAATACATAGTACTGCTCCTGTTATGTTTGTAGGAGGCACCACAGTGTTGCGGTGTCTGGAATAGCCTGACCCCTCTGGCACTGCAGAGTTACATATTAACAACAAAGTGGTCTTGGGTGAAAGTTTGTGCTTACATTAAGAAACCAGCGTTACTAGCCCCCTAACCCCTTTATTTTCTTTTCATTTCACCAGCCACATTCTCTGATGATGTAAATCAGCACTTTCCCATTTACGTCAGCAACTGTAAGCAGATTTACATTAATCAGTGGTCTGACTCTATTATGATTTCATCTTTAAATTTTGTACATTTTCAGTTTGTTTGAAAAGACCCATTCAAGGGCAGCTTCCATTTCCTACTGACAAATGTTGACAACAACTCATAATTTAGGAAGAGATACTTATCTGAAGTATTACACGACAACACACAGCAGCAACACAAAGTGTCCACAGGACGAAGGAGACACTCAGAGAAAACTTTATGTAAACTGGAAGCAATCAATCCAATGAGAATTTGCAAGGCAACAAGAGCTACACACAGTTGGAAATATACAATGGGATCACAGATACTCAAAACCACCATAATTTTAATTTTTCTATTCTTTAAAAAAAAAAAAAAGAAGATATTTCACACAGAGCCTCTTACAGCAGTATGGATTTTCCTTGCTTCAGCTTACAGCAGTATGGATTTTCCTTGCTTCAGAGAGGAGTTACCATCTGTGAAATGACTTTGCAAAGCACCTTGCAAAGTCTGGGCAAAACAAAATAGCTAAACTCAACACAGGCTAGGTTCTGGCAATGAGAATCACTCTGTGGTGTTTGAGGACTCTGTAAACACTTGAATCTCAGAACACATTTTACAGAGACCCTTGGAGTCCAGCTTTCACCTTTGGTCATAATACACTGGGGTTGAACTTGTGACTAGCTCTGAGTGTCTCCTAACAGCCCTTTTAAATACAAAGACAGAGCACATCAGCATCCAACTGAAGCAGGGTAAAAAAATTCATGCCTTCACAGCTGCTTTTTAACAACATCCGATATATTTTTCCCTTAAAATATATGTTAAACACAGCTATATTCTAAATATTTACAAAATTTAACAAACACAAACATAACACTTAAGAAACACATACAACACATTGCTCAATCTACTTCAGGTACTTACATCTTCCAGTGTTGACTGTTGGGAAAAAAATCAGAACCAAAGCTAAATGATCAGCAGCCAAACCATTACCTCAGGTATACTGTCATACGTACACATACAAAAAATTGGTTTTGTAAGAAAACCATTTTGAATTAGTCTGTGCATATCCACACATGTATACTTGAATATAATGTGTGTATATGCATAAATATATACACCACCTTAATACAATTTTCATTAAAAAATTTCCGTTACATTTATGTTCAGCTGACTACATGAAAACAAATTAGAACAGTAAGTTTTCTAAAGCTGTTACAGCACAGGAAACACCTATTTCATAGAAACATGACTTTTTTTTTTAATGGGCATTTTTATACACATTGACAAAAGATGCAGAGTCAAACTCATTAAATAACTAAAAACATTCCACTCCTTTTTAGAGCACTATGGATGGGCTGGCTTAAGCAATCTTTCTAACTCCAAGAAGTGTTACATTGGGAAAAGAATGTCACACATATGGCATTAAAGGGAAATCATCATTGAGAATGGCTGTTCATGTAAAGACTCTAAGCAATGCACACATTGGTTTGAAGTACACAGATGAAAAATAATGGTTTTTACTTCATTCTTCAGACGTGCTAACCAGTAAAAAGAAGAAATATAACCCCTAACATGGAGATGTATCAAAATTAAGCTTATTTCTTCTGGTTGGCATGAACTTATTTGCTGATCCCCACGCATAGAGTTTTTGCTTCTATGAATGCTGCACTATACTTCTCCACACTTACTATAAAAATATAGACTGGAAAGTGGGACAGACTCAGAAAACTACCCAATGTCCTGTTGGCTACTTGCAAGAGTCACGTGACACTTTGCAGAGTCAATCCTTATATATAAGAAAAGTATACAGTTAATGAATTAGCATTTTAACTGGCCTCTGAACATGCCAGGCTGCATATTCAGCTTCTAAAAAGGTGACTTTTATACACCTGAGAATAGGTTCAAATAGAAATGTGCCGTTCTTAGCTTTTCTGTTCCTTTCGGTGTACATTAAACAATTCGACATATGCTAAATACAGAGGTCTGGCACCACTTTCACAGTGCTGCCATGAAGACATTTGCCAGTTATCCATAGCTAAGAAATGGTATCACTATCTGATTTATTTCCTTTCCTTACCAGAAGCGTCCCCCCATCAAAGGGAGCAACTAAACAGCTGCATGATTTACAGGATAACATGTACTTTCAAAGCCACACTGGACAGCAACAAAACAACAATCAAAAAACGTAATGTGTCTGAGCCAGATGCTCTGTGCTGGTTTGATTTGTATGGGTTTAAGAGCTGACCTTTCTTACTGCCACTAACATAGTCGTGGGTGCTCTGAACATCTCACTCATTACTCACGTCACTTTATAACTAACCTTTTGGAGCTTTCAATATTTCAACACAATGTCACATTCCAAATTTATCAGCTCGTGCAATGAGCCATGGCTTTGCCAGTTTGTTACAATGGCCTGTTTGTTAATCAATGTGCCCAGGAAAATTGAGAACAAATGTTTACATTTCCCTGGGGTAGAACTGGGGTCAAAAGAACCAAAACCCCATCGATACACCTCACCACCCTGTGATGTGAAAGAAAGGAATGTTCAAGGTTCAAGGTTCAGTGATCAAAACCAAACTAGAACAATAAGTTTTCTAAAGCTATTACACCACAGGAAACATGTTATTTCATAGAAACATGACTTTATTTTTAAATGGACATTTTTTACACATTGACTAAAGCTGCAGAGTCAAACTCACTGAGATGTTTCACTAGTACAAAACCATTTCAGTTATCCTACGCAGTAACTAACCTGGATAGTTCACATTTCCCTGGCTACTTTGCACTGCTGGATGGCACTTTGGATAGTACAAAACAGCCTTGTGCCAGAGACTACAAGCCTTTCTACTGGTGTAGGTATAAAGCAACACTCAAACTGCTATTAACTGAGCAATAGGACACAACACCATGGCTGCACACAAACTTCTCAGCCCACATAAAACATAGATGAGCTGGAAATGAGCGGTTCCACAGCAGACCGTTGTGTAGTGACTATGGGAGCCTTCTAGACTGCAAAGCTCCTACACAATTCCCAGAGTGTTTAAAGTCAACCTGTTCACCTCCAAGGTAAACTGCCCTTCTTTTCAGCCATGGTAAGTGAAATGGAGTTTATATTCCCTGTACATCTGGCAAGAAGTCTCAGCTATTTAAGCCCTGGAAAGAAAAATTTTTCGTTCTCGATCTGCCATAATTTTGGGAGATTGGACTAGTGGCCAAATCTTCATCTGGGGTAAGTCAGACAATGGCATGGCCTTATCCGCCCAGACACTTAGCGTGCGCAATGCTCCAAAACAGATCACGTCTGTGTTCCCTCTGGATCCCACGAGTATCTCCCATTTCTTCTCTGAGTTGTATGATGCTGTACCCACACTGCTTACAACACACACAGGGATGGCATCAATAACACAGAGTTTATTTAAGCAAAATAGCTCCTGATACTCATTTCAGACACTGACACACTATAGCTGATTCTGACTAGCCTTGCCTCTCACATTTTGTGTATTTTCCCCAAATTCCTTATACTTAATTAAACCAAAAGGAAGTCTCTGGCCTTTATGGCTCCTCAGAAGGACCTGAAGCTAGGAACAGTCAACAGCTGAAGAACAAAAAACAACCCCCCCCAAAAAATTTTTTTTCTTCATCATTTTTAATCAAAGGCAAAAGTTTTTAATGTTTCCAGTAATTCAATTAAATATACAGCAAAAAATTATTAATGAGACTAACACACGCCTCATTAAAAGCTTCAGTAATGGCACCTCTTCCCTCCCTCCCAGCCTCCCCACAGGCCAGGAAGACCAGTTACCCTGCTGAACAAGGCATGCGGTAATCAAGGAAGAGAACAACTTTCAAGTTTCACATCAAACTCAATACAGACTATGGAATTCTCCAGTGACATGAAGCAAAGTCTTTCTGCTGCTCAAAAATTAACTAAATCCATCTGTAAGCAATGTGCTAATCAAAATATTCGAAATTGCACAGTTCATGTATACAGAACTATATAAAGAGAAGTTTCATGCATTCACAGGTCCAATTAGGAAAAAAAGGGCACAGCTTGTCTTCTAACTAAATGTCTGGTCAGCTCTTCTCTGATTCCTCCTGGTATTGGATTGTGAACACTCAGGAAGAATATTTGTTTTGCATGTCTTGTTGTGCTAATTATGTTACCAGGATAGTAAATACCAAACAATGGCATATCACATTAACCTGTTAAAGATGTTGCTCAGGAGATTAAAGGCATATATCACATTTTTTTAATCTTTGCATTTTAATAGTCTTATTCCCTAAAATACACTTACAGTAGAATTACTAATTAATTTAGCATGAGAAAATGAGAAAGTTCTTGCCCAGTCTGTGACACCAGCAGTAGAAGTAATCAAATGGATCAGATACGGAGTAGCAAGAGGGTTTAGTTTTGCATTCTGGCAGAGAACATGAAGTAGACCTTTATACACAATTCATTACCAGCCATACAGTATTTTGTGTTTAGCAATTTTGGGTAGCACAAATAATGTTTGAGTTTTTTTAATCCTTAGGAAAGAAGCTGGAAAGAATATATTATGTAGATACATTGTTTTGACATCAAAAGCCTGTAATTTGCACAGCCTGGGATCACTTCTAATACCTAATCAGTCCCTTTTACAAAACTATCTTCTGTACAAAGAAAATATCAATGAACCATTTCTAATTGACAGTTAGGTATTAAAGTGAATCAAGAGCCCAATAACTGAAAAATGACAAGATTTTTCTTATGATTAAACACGTATGTTGTCAGACATGATAAACAGTAGTTATGAAATAAAAAAATAATTATAACTACAGTGATTTTTCATTAGAAGGTACTTGAAAAAGAACTACTCATGTTAAATTAGATACAAGGTATATCCAGCATGAATGTACCAAAATAATTTGTGAAACCAAGACAACATCATAAACTTCCAAAATGTAATTCTTACAGGTAAATCCAATCATACTACTGCCCAGAGATGAGCGATGACTTTGTCTAGCGACAAACGATGAAGAAAAACAATTGCCATAAATGATACTACAATAATTTGATTTTGAAATATGGAGGAACACAGGGAAACACAAGATTTACAAGTCTTCAAAATACTTTTACAGCATCATCTTAGATGCTTTTGGGGGAAATTTTTAGTGTTAAGTTCATATCTACCAAGTCTCAAACACTGTATTTTCTACCTCACACTCCCCTGTCAAGGTGCTTGGCCCTTCTGTCAGCACTGGACAACAGGGAACCCTTCCTGTCCCAGGATCCCACCAAGAACACAGTGGCCAAATGACCTGCACTGAGATCTGAACTATGTCTGGTCCACAAGACCCCACAGCAGAAGTGCTGCTAAGTGACGGGCTATACCTGGAGACCACTGGTAGAAGACATTCTGCCAGTCACATTTCCACTCTACAGTCACACTTCATCACAGGAACAGACACGTTCTGGGAAGCTCCCTAGCAGGCAAAAGCACTTTACTCCATGTCCTCGCCCATGTCTGTGCCATCCAGAATGTGATCAATATGAGAACTGATAGGCACTGGATCAGAAAAAGAGGTTTTAAATTTTAAAAATGTTCAGACAATCATTCAAATCCTTGTGATTTATAGTAAGTGTTTTCATCAGGGCGAGACATTCTGGAGGTGTATGCAGATACAAATATGCAGGTCATACATGTAAGAAAGCTTTGAGGAATCTTTACTAATCCTCTGAAAAATCATTGGCAAAAATATTGATTATTCCATTCAACAAATACTCCTACAAATGTGACCACACCTAAACCACATGATAAAACAAGAAGTTGCAATCGAAAAGGAGCTATGGAACATTAAAATAAGTTTATGTAAAACAGTGAAAAAGTGATTTTTCACTGGAAAAATGTGACATAGTTGTGTCAGAGCTGCCCACACAATCACCTTGTCCTAGAAGTCCAGGAGAAAAAGTGAAGTGCAGACAAAAAACTCAATGTTCTTACTACCTAAGAAGATCAACCAAGGGCAAATGTATCAACATTAGAGCAGCTCACTGCAGGCCTACTATGGCCTTCTGATAACAGATGCTGTTTCACACAGACAGTATAATCTTCCTTTTTTCTCCCAATTACAAGAGACTGGCTCTTCAATATCAAAATATTTCTGCTTTTCTTAGGCACCTGTAATTCTTTGCTGTTACAATATCACACAGCAAAGTTCATTTACTACAGCGTGTTCAAAGAGTTGTTTGTCTTAAGAAGTCAAAGAAGAAAGGAGGTTTCAGCTGAACATATTTTTATGAAGCAACGAGAGTTTAAAACAAATAGTTGCCTACAGGATTTGCAAATACAAAAGCCCACTTGATTCTTCAGCAGCTTGCCCAGCCCCAATGGCAAGCAAAATTCATCTTTTTGAGTGCAGAGGGAGAGACCATATAGATCAGACAGTGCCTAGAGAAATATAAATGTCCATACTTTCCACATTATAATTGGAAAATAACATTCAGTACCTTTTAAAAACAATTAAGCTTATAATAAACAACTGGTAACTCTGTTGGCCCATATTTCCTCAAGAGATTAATTTTTAGATTCCTCAAGCACATCATTTAATGTGTATTTGGACTTGCACATCACCTTTGGTACAAAAGGGATCTCTCTTGCAAAACAAGAAACTCAGTTGCCAAAAGAAGTAATGGATGGAAAGAGAATACCTGAGAAAGAGTTTGTTACAAAGCTTTAGCTTGGGTCAGGATGAAATATTTTTACTATTTTGCCTACCAGTAACACAGCTGTTAAAATTTTGAGACATACTATTAAAGCACGATGGCTCTGCCAGAGGATTTACACCATGCCTTGAACATCAGTTTTTTCTTGCTTAATTCTAGTTTGACACACGTTTTCTAGTTATATGAAAATTTAAAGTAATTGAGATGCTGCCTTCAAAGAACAACATTGAAGTGCTCCCAAAAGCAGATGTCAAGCATTTGGCAGTTTAACTAACACAAAAGAAAACATACAGCTGCATGCAAATACACAATGTACAGCTGCTGCATAAAGTTTTCTTTGACTCCCTGCACACTAACCAGAATAGACACTTGTAATTGTTTTAGTGGAGAAAATGCCAAATTACATGTGCTTGATACAACCAGAATTGACATCCTTGTACTTAAGCATGATAGGAATACTGCTGCCTCTCTTGATCCTAAAACAAATCTAGGTTTTTGATTTCTAAGTGAAAACCTGAAAAAAAAAAATAAAATCAAAACTTGCTGCCTCATACCATTTTAACAAAAAACTAATTTAGGCATTAAAACTTCTGTTACTAGTGCCCTGGAAGTTCATTCCTAGGATTAAATTATTAGGGCATGAAGATAATTGTGTTATCCATAAGCCCAGATAAAAATCTGTAGACTATTACTATGTTTCATCTCATTTTTATGACTCCTCTCCCCAAATAAACCAATCACATGAAAGTTAAATTCAGCACAGGGAGTTAAGCTCTCCACTGAGAGACAGTGGAGATTGCAAACATAAGTCAAATATGAAGAAGAAAGCTGAGATAATGGAGGGTTTATACTGGGTTACTTCAAAGCCCTGAGAGATGGCTGGAAGTATTAAGATAATATACAATGAGCACTGAGTCCAGACAAAAAAATAGAAGCTGCTTTTATCAAACATGCAACTCTAAGTAAAAAAAAATTCACAACTTCTACAACTACTTCTCCAACTACTTCTCCAACTGCACAGACTTTCTGTTATACCAAAAATCTTCTAAGGATTTGCAGCAAAATAATTAGCCTTAAAACTAGCTTTAAAAAAGCAAGGCTCTAGTGGTACTGATAACTATCCAAATAAGAGTAAATTTACAGGGTAGTTGTAGCAGCACATCAAATCTTCAGCTTTAATGTGATCTTCCTGTTCAGTGAGCCCATTCAAAAAATACAGGTGACAAACTTATGCTCAATTATAGAATTGTTGTAATTCATAGTCTCTGAATAAGGAGTTTCTGAGTATCACAGTAAATGTCATTAGGGCAATTCTGAGGATCTTCTAGTACAAAGGTGTCCTACTGTCTGAGGACACCTGCTATGCAAACCATTGAATTGCCGAAAATACGGCCTGAGAGCACAAATTGAAAAACAAGTGAGCTGATGCTTCTTGTGAGGCAGAAGCCGTAATTCAAATGTTTGTTAGGAATCACTGCTACCTCCATACGCAATAAAACAGTAAAACAAATGCAGAGTCACACATCTCATACAAATCCACATATGAAACTTTTTGAAGCTTGCAGTTATCTCCTCCAACTACAGCGTAGCGCTGCTGAAGAGAAACAAGTGAGCTTGGCAAATTATGGACTAGAACTAGTCAGAAGTTTACAACTAACACTGACATTTTTCAAACAAAAATGTCCCTTCTTCAGAGGAAATATGAAGTTTTGAAGAACATTTGCTGGTCCAAAACTCCCAAAATTCTCATTCCTACCACTTTTTTCTGCAAGTACAAATCTCCCTTAGGTTTACGACCAGATTCAATGAAGACAACAGAAGATCTTTTTTCGTACTTCATTTTTAACTGGATGTGGCAATTTAGAAAGCTGAGCAGAAGACAGTCAGTGTATCATGCTCAGAGCAACCAGAGTAATAATCACTGAAGAAATATGTCCAGAATGGTAGATAATTGTGTTATTATTAAATTAAATAAAATAAACGTATATTTAAAAAATCAGGCACAAATGCAGCCATGTCACTAACACAAACTGCAGGCTTACTTCTTCAATATTTCAGCCATCCTACCTCATTATTGACTTCAGCAGGTTTTTTCTTTGTTTCGCCAATGTCCAAATAGCTGTGGAAAGAAAATTGGTTTGATTACTTACAGAAGCATCTAACTTACACAATACAAATATTCTACACTTTTTTTCAAACATGAAGGTTTTAAAGCTTGTCATGCTTCAAAATAACAGAAAAAGTAAATAATTAATAGGAGACTGTTAATATAAATCTTCAGGCTAGCCCAGAGGGCTAATACAAAAGACAGGGGAGAACCAACCACCTACCTTCAAGTCACTGGTGATTAGAACAGACCATCAATAACGCCCTCATCAGAAAGAAGCTCATATACAGCTATGAGGTGGATCAATAAATCTCAGAACAGTATCACCTTACCGGAGTTTTCAAAGTCATCATCTTGCCTCTTAGTTTCTCACAGTAAGTCTCAGAGATTTAAAGTTTTCCTGCACACCCGAGTTTAACTGAGGGCATCAGCTAAAGTTTAAAAGGATCTACACCACTTGGGTTTCAATAGAATGTGGACACATCTGAACACTTGTTTCTTGTGGCTGTATGAACCAGCAGCAGCTTCATATTTTATGGATAAAATACAAGCCTCAATTGGACAAGCAAACAAAATACATCCTTTTGAACAATATTATGTTATTCCTGTAACGTTCCCTGTTCTCACTTCCAGTGGGAAGGTGCCTTACCAGGCTTTTAAGACTAGAAGACCTTGTTTGAGAAGTCAGGTATACCTAAAGCCAAGGATCAGTACAGGCTCACCAAAAGACCTCAGAGCTCGCAACACATCTGCAGCTCTTCAGTAATGTCATGCTCTGTAGTTGTTTGCCAGAAGAAACTTTCCTACTTGGCCAAAGTTAAGAATTCATGGGACCTGAATGATGGTGTAAAAGCAGTAAGGAGAAATAAAAGAAGAGAGAAAGAAAAAGCAGCATTCTTTTTTTGAAGGAATGGCAATCATTTATCAAAGTATCACAAAATGGTCACAGGGATTTCAAGGCTTCATTGTGAGGGGACAGTAAGACACAGCAAAGCTGCCAGACCATGCTTGAAAGTGCATGCCAATGCTTTGAGAAAGGTAAGTGTAGTAACATAGGATAATATTTTTAAAAGCGTCATGTTTAAAAGCAAACAATAAGAACCGTTCCAAGCTCTCAGTGTAAAAAGGAACAAGTTCTCCTTAAACCAAAACCAAGAAGTCTTCCAGCCTGCAAGACTGAAAAGAAGCAAGTGCCTCAGACAAAATGGTTCCAACAGCCTGTAACAACAGCTACGGACTGTGGTTCTTGTTTTCCAGACATCTGTGAATTACTGCACCAAGAAAAGTGACAAAGAAAAGCAAATACATAGTCAAAGGCTTAAATTCACTATGCAGAGGTCTGGGCATTCAGTCATCAAATTTCAGAGATCCGCAAATCTGTAAAGTTCTAAATAGAAGCAAAGGAGCTTTTCTGGATGATGGCACTCAAAAAAATGTCAGACCAAAAACTTTACAAAACTATTCTCACTTGCTAAGAAAGCAGAATGGCTAGCCAAGCCAGCAATGAAACAACAGCATTGTTTAGAAAGACACTGCTGGAGAGAGGATAATCTACCACTGATGAATGAGCACAGATACAAGTAAATGGGCAAAGGAAGGAGGATGGTAGAGCAGCATGCTAAAAAAAAAAAAAAAAAAGCTAAAAATCAAAACCAGCTCCAGCACAGACAGTTTTCTTTCAGGAAGCTGAGAGCTGGGAAGAACTCCTCAGGGGTGCAGCCTATATGTGCATTCTCACTGTGCTGTGACAGCTACAATATACCTACATACCTCACCATGTATACACCAAAAAAACGTGTGTTAACTTAGCAGCCCTGTAAATGACAAAGCAAGCTGGAAAACTTGTTATATGTTCCAAAAATTACCAACATCAACTAAAAATTCCTCCCTTAAAGAAAACTTATATGTATTTTTTTCTAAAAGCAGAATTTCTAAACGCTGACTGTTTTATTTTATTTAAAAAATTAAAGATATCAGCAGTATACATAAAATAAATGCCCTCAGAGCTATCAATCTTAAAATGCTAAGATTCAGGGTTTGGCTCATGTGCTACAGGTGAGCACAGTTTAGTCTAGAATTCACAGTGAACAGGAAAGAAAAATATTCACTTCTCAGTGTAAGGC
The DNA here is from genome assembly GCA_013399195.1 of Dicrurus megarhynchus. NCBI lineage: Eukaryota > Metazoa > Chordata > Aves > Passeriformes > Dicruridae > Dicrurus > Dicrurus megarhynchus. Next base: position 1,188,935 of record VXAD01010754.1, on the reverse strand, counting down.
ATCTGAAAAGAAACAAATGCACTGCTGCAGCAGAACAATGATACTTTCAGCTTCTGCTACTCCTTGGATACTTTCTCTATTACACTCCCACAGCTCCCACACATGAGTGCCACAAGCCTCCAGTTCAAAGTTGAGCCCTGCATAGTCTATCATAGCAATTAATATGTCCAATAAGAACTACTGTGGGAAAAAATAAAGTTTAAAAAAAAAAATTAAAAAAAAAAAAATCAAACTTCTTGCTGCCATCAGACCAGACTCAGATCCTTTAAGGCAGATGCTTCGGTCTCTCACAGCTATAACTGTTTGCCTGTGACACATTACACAAACATACATATTTTTCTTTAATTCCTTCACTTCCTTTCAGGAAACAGTTCCTTCCAATTAACCCTTCCTCTCCTCTGATTTTTCTGGCTATGATGTGTCCCTAATTACCACTCTGTCTACAACCCAGTTAAGAAAAACTTCAACATTAAGCCCTTCAGCTTGTCTTAAGTGCTAATAAAAGCACTGACACCATTTCCAGCACTATGTAAACAAATACTAATAAGTGAACAACTCCAATTCTGAATGCAGAAATGGAAGGGATCTCAAGTCATCCCATTTATCCTTTCTACAGCACAGGACTATGACATATTATCAAGAGATATATAAAACAGCCTGGTTTTACCCAGTTCTTTAGGTTAGCTTTTCTTAAAGTATTCTCTTTGTTGGCCTTAAATAACTCAGTACCCTGTTGCACATTGCAACCATACAAGTCTGAAAAACTCTCACCATAAAACTCTGACCATAAAGTGTGAACTGACAAAAAGAAATGCCCCACCCAATATAAACCCAGAGTGTCCAACTCTCTAAACAGTGCATGCTAATGTCACTTACTTTTACCCTATCAAACACGGAACACATTTAGGGAGGTGTAACACGATGTGCTGATAACTAACACCTTTAAGCCATCCACAGAATCACAGGGTTTAATATCAAAAAGATATGGTAGATCTTTCTTAGAGTTGAGCACTGCATTTGACATGGAAAAGAGTAAGTACTGTTGGAAAAGGGCTTATATTTAGCCTGTCATACATCTTTCTCTCTGGCTTTCCTACTGAAGTGGAAGAAGCTTCAATAAATCTTTAGAAGCAGGTAGTGACAGAAATGGTAAGGGTGATTATGATAGAGATCCTGCTCATCACAGAGAGTTTTGTCCTGAAACATAGTGAGCCACTACTGAGCTCTCCTGAAAAATATACTGTCCTCAATCTACAGAACCAAGATGAAAACACTGTAAACATGGTAGTTGGTGATACAAATTCTCAACCATCTCCAGAAAGGGTTTGTTAATTTTGAGATTTATTTCTATAAATTCAACTGTAGGAAAAATGCCCACAAAGACTGAGCAAAACATGCAATAGTCAATTGAGACTATGAAATCCACTAATAGAATTAAGAATAGTTACTGACCACATGCGGAGCCACTCTGGAAACACACCTAAAAGCCCAGACCTCCTTCACATTATTCTCCCCGTGACTCACTAGAAAACAGACAAACTGGCAGGTTAATTCTTGGTGTCCAGGTAGGAAAAAGAATGTAAATGGTCATCTTTTAAATAACAGGAGGGACATCAATAGGCTATATACATACCCAAAATGAACAGAAGTGATGGAGTGGTAGATAGCTGGGTAAAACACTTTAGACTTTTAAAAAATAAACAAGAAAGGAAGCATCGGGAATTGAATTCCCAGACTCATCAACTTGATGGCAGGACTGTCAACACTCCACTTTTCTATTGCTTTCACCCTGTTACCCCTGAGCACAAATACTGGCCCTTCAGCTAAGCACAGACATCACAACAACATGCCATTCCCGCATGTCCTTTGGGTTAAAGGGCTATTTCTCTCTCCTCTTCTACTGTCATGTCAGGGAGATGTCACTATGTGACTCATGGTACGAGAACCCTTTCTGGGGCTCACCTCTAAAGTTCTTTTCTTTTTGCCCTGGGTCACAGCTTATAAGCTCTCTTTCCGCAATGACTAATAAAAGGGACAGGGTGAGGGGTCGTCTGAAGCACTGCCACAGTGCCAAACCCCAAGTGCTGATATTCATCTCCGTGTAAATCTTACATTCCAGCCACTCACTTGAGTTTCTTGAAGGCCTCCCTGCCACCAGCCACGTACTGCTCTCCGCTCTGGAGCTCCTCCAGCTGTCGGACACGACGCCCACCCCTGGGGGTATAGATGTTTCGCACAGCTCCAAAGGGTGCCTGCACCCCGCCCGTCACCTCTTTCAGGAACACATCAAAGTTGGACACTTTCTTCTCATGGATGACAATGCGGCGCCCCGGGAAGAAAGGGTCCCCGTTGCGATACACCAGCACGCTCTTCACGGTCGGCTGCGAGAGCCACGACCCCTTTGTGCCAGGACTAGTCATGCTGGTGTCTTCGCGTCTCCGCTGCAGCCCGAGCCGCCCAACCGCGCTGCCTGCACCTGTTTGCTCGGGAGAGGCTCCTGCCCGGGAACCCCTCCGGCCCTGACACCTCCCTGCCGGCGTGCAGCGCCCACGCCCACGCCGGGCACATGGGCACACCTCCCGGGATGCAGGGAGCGATCAGGGCTCGCCGGGGTCTGGGCACAGCCGTGCGTAGCCTGTACACAGCGGCTCCTCCCAGGCAACCAGCGCGCTGCTCCGGGCGCCGGGGGAGCTTGGCGCGGGGAACGCCAACCCCGGCGGAAAAACGCGGCGTGACACTCGAGCCGGCACAGCAGGGACACGGACTGCCGGGGACCCGCGGCCTCCCGGGGCCTTTATCCTCCGGCTCTGCCATCTCGGAAAGCCCTACACCGCCCTGCTTTCCTCGCGAAACTTTACCCCGCGTGTGCCCGGCCTCCCGCTGCCAGGAGAGCCTGCCAGGAGCCTGCCCGGCCCAGAGGCACCGCGGGAAGGACGGCGAGGGGCGGCGTGCCCGGAGGCGGGCAGAGGGCCGGGGGGGCCGCGGGGGTCAGAGCGAACGGGATCCGAGCGAGGGAGAGGGGGAAATCCTCACTCTGCCTCCTCCTGCCCGACCGCCGCCTGTTCCCAGACAAGGGAAGGGCCGGCGGCTGAGCTGCCCCGGCCGGGAAAGCGGCAGCAGCGGGGAAATGCCGGGGCGGTGCAGCGCTCCCACTGCAGTCTGGCACACCCTGGGGACAAGAAGCCGTAAAACCTGAGAGAAAGTTAAACAGAAGTGCCTTCAATTCAAATATAATTCCTTTAACAACCTCTTTTCCCCACTGATAGTCTCAAGTCTAAAACTACACTAGACTCTTCTACCTGGATTTGTTCAGTGTACAGTAAAGATTGTCTTTTCAAATGGGTTTTAACACGCGGGATGGAAGGAAATTCCTTTCCTTTTATCTTACCTCCTTTGATGGGAAAATTACCCCCCTGCTGTGAATTACAACAGAGCAGTTAACCATTACAAAAAGAGCAATTTCAGGGTGAGGGCAGTCAAACATGCTACTGTTATTGGTTAACAACTAAAGATCCCCACTTGCTGCTGGTTTCCTTCTGACTAATAAAGGGGAGAACCAAGCATTTGTCATCCTCGAATTAATAGTTTAACATGGAACTACTGTAACCTGAAGGGAAATTTTTGTTATTAAGGATTATGATTTTGAGTAAAAACCAAAAATGCTGATGACCCCCACACTGCTCTGCGTTCAAGTAGTGATATGTCAACTATCTGCTATTTTATGCCAGATTCTACCACATTTGTTGATTTTAGGCCTAATTTGTAATCACACAACATCTTTGACATAGGAGTAAGACACTGAATATTTTCTTGGTGCACCCATTTTGACACTTGTGTTACTCCAAAATACTATTGGTCTTTACCTATGGCCCCGATAGTTATGGTCACTTTATGGATTGCGATAAAATATCCCTTAAATGGTAGCAGAGCACTGCTAGCTTTAAAGCAACCTAAAATTGGTGGACAAAATCTTTGTTTTCCATCTCACCTAAGTACAACCACTGACCAAAAGCTAAGAAAAGGTTAGACACTTCAGTCCATAATAGCAGTGCCTTGAACCACGACAATCTGCTCCTTCTAGCTTTTCCAAGGTCTAACCTTTTATTCCCACTTGTTGCACTTTGTAAGCAATCTCCTATCACATTCTCAACAGCAAGGAGACAAACTGCTGAACCCACTGACATGATTAAGATAAATGCAGAGACACGTAATCTCATTATGATGGAGCAATATCACACGTCTCATTTTACATGAGGTTGGTGCATGACAGGACGTCTGTCAGCTTGTGTGTCAGGATCCCCTGAGGTCACATAACAAGCATAACATAACATAATGTTGGGGGATGTGATGAGAGCATAGCCATGGTTTAGTGTGGCATCAAACAGGGTCACTTTTTCCGCACCAGAATGCCGTGAGGTCTCTGCCATTTCAGAACCAGGAAAGATTTTGCAGCTTGTTGCAGGGCCTTGCCAGCTATGCTCAGTGACAGCAAAACATGAAGTCATGAAGACAGAAATGTCCTAGTGCTGAAGAAAAGACTGACAAAATGGGCAGAATGGAAAAGGATAAAGTTTCTAAACACAGAATGAAAAATTTGGCTTATTCTATTGCACACAGTGCTGAGAATCACACTTAGTAACTGCACCTCTGTGCAGCTTATCAGGAAATCAGACTAAGCAATAGCAGCCACTTCATTCCCAGCTGTAAATTGGGAGTAGCCAGACTGTCTGCACTGGAAGTTTAAAGCACATAAATACCAAGTGGTTTGGCTCACATGCACACACTATAAGAAGTAAAATACCAATGCAGTTGTAAATTTTAAAGCCCATGTCACAGCAAATTCATCTACTTGCTCAACTGCCAGATCAAAAACTCCTTAGAACACCATGATCAATTTATTTTTGCTTTAAAAAATACATTAGACAATCACAGTTTAAGCTGCAGCTTTTGATCACACAGGTCCTGTCCAACACTATTCTTGAGACAGCCAAGATGCCGAAGGATTACGTAGGGAAAAGGCTTTAGCAAACCCTTAGAGGCACAAAAGGGGATGGTTCTCCATGGAAAAACAAATTCCATGAGTTCCCTTAAGTAAGGAAAAAATTGAAAGATTACCTTCCATGTGGTCTTGGTATAGAGTAATGAAAGTGAAGTCATCCTCCTTAAGCAAAGATTTCTCAGTGTGTTACTGTAGCTACCTTCAATCAAGGGACCTTAAATTATCAGTTGGGTATTCCTGATTCATTCATGTAAGAGCAATTATTGTAAACATGAGTGGGTTTTTTGGTAAGTTTTCTATGAGGCCTTTCTGATCTCTTCTTGTGTAGCTTCACTCATCAGCCACTAAACACTCTAGTAGCCAATGTGGGTTTTTGTTAATCTGGCTTTTTGTTTGTTGTTCTGATTTTTATTTTTTTCTCAGTGTGAATAAAAATGCACATTTATTTTACGAGAAGAAACAGGTCATAGGTACAGGCACATACTTGTATATAAAAATGATTGATAAATGAACAAGTTATACACTGAGAATTGTCTGTAGACCAAGATGCCTTTTTACTATAATTCTACCAAAAAGTTCTCTGAGCTTTTCTTCAGGAGAGATTTATAAGGACCCCTCTGATGATAGCTATGGTTTCTTTCTTTTTCTGTGTGTTTTTCCTTGGTGTTTCTGCTCCTTCTCTTGCACAAAGCTCTGCTGCAATCAGAGCAGTCCCCCATGTCTGCACTGACATTCAGCTGGCAGAGGAATTAGTTGCTCATGTCATTCAACCTCACAAATACCTTCTGGTTTGGATGGCAGTTTCATGACTAAGCAAGCCTGTGCTGGAGCTATCCTTGCATTTTGGCTGGATGAAGAACAGCCATCATGCCTGTCTGTGTCAGTGAGCCTCTTCAACAAACAGCAGATGAGCTTGGCCCACTATTTTTTTGATGATACTCAGCAAACCGCTCTCAAAGGTTGGCACTGCAGGATGGACTGGATACCTGATGTGCCTACAACAGAATCAACAAGCATCTCACTGGTATTTAGAGCTGCAATAAATAGATGCCAGTTCTAGATCTCCAGTTATCTTTTGCCAGCAGGAGTGTAAAATAAGACATTGTGTGTGTGCTTCATGACTTGTCCCTGGTGCCAGTGCACACCAATGTGCTGCCTTCAGCTCAGAAGACAGAGGTGACCCCTGGTTATTGTCTGCCCTTCCAGACAGTTGCAATGGTGGCTGATAATGCAGCTGTAATGAGATACAATACCAGTGCTTACTGATACATTGGCCTGTTGGATCGTACATAGCAGAGTTTATATCAATACATATCCAGTACAGAGTTACATCATCTTATTTCCAACACTTCTGTTGTCTTAGCAGCCAGAAAAACAGACGAGCAAAGGAAAACAAATAGATCAACCCAGCAGCTTTTCCCTTTTTACTCAAGAGTATGAGATGTCAGCTGCGTAAGACTTACTGCACATTCAAAAAATACAAATTTCTGGCAGATATCCTTTAGATGCTTCCCTAGTTTTTGCATTCCAACATGCAGAGCCAACATAAGCTGCCATTAATTGCCAGCAGTGGTGTGCACTGGTTTCCTGCCTTCCTGAGGTATTTTCTGTGTTGTCTGGTGTTTCCAAATATTAGGTATCTCTGACATCAAAGAGATTAAATTAGTGTAGTGTGGGAAGAGATGAGCTAGAATTGGGTTGCGAGCTGTGGGACGTGCCTGCAGAGGCACATGGTGGCACAAAGGAGCACATGGTAGCACAGAGAAGCTTGTGTCCGCAGGACCCTGGGGGGAGAAGGTGTCACAGGGCAGACCCCTACGGAGAGGAGCCTGCCGGGAGCTGACAGACGGGTGAACAGCACATGGTTACCCCACAGAAGGACATTTAGAAAGTGTGTTGCTGACGTGGCAACACGGGATAGGCCACATAGTGAGAATTACCATGTAAGGAAATAATGTGCTTTGAAAAAGTGTATGAAACCAGTTCGTTTCTTTTGAATAAACAATTCAGATTCCCTGCTGGTCTGGGTCCATGCCTCGGTCACTCACAGTGTCGCACATACTGCCACTTGCTAAGATTAACCAAAACTAGAGCTAAAATACTTCATTTAGAGTAGATTTCAGCTTTTTATCAAGTATGAATGGGGCCAACATTTGCAGACAGGCATGGTTACCCTGAAACTGAAAACCTCTGATGGCTCCAGTCTACATATCCATGCTATCCATAACTCCTGAGGAACTTTTTAATTGAATTAATTCCTTGTGAGGTCATTCATCTTTATGCAAGGTGTGCGTAAACCATCCTTCTGATTCTGCACATGTCAATCCTCTTTGAACAAAGGCTCATCTATGTATATTAATGTATGCATGTACACACAAACATACAAATGCACAGGTTGTAGTGCAGGAAAGGAAAGGACAGTGTTGTTAAAAATATTCTAATAAAATAATTGATTTAATCATATAAAAGATTTAATAATATAAAATTAGTTATGATTACAAGTAGGAAATTGTAAAATACAAGGTATAGCAATATTAGGAGTGTTGTGTTTAAAACATGCAACTATAGAAACGTAACCAAGAAGTTACTGGATTTTTTATGTTTTGTTCAAGAAACTATGGAGACCATCATGCACACCAGTTACGCTGCTCGAAAACTCCGTACCCTTCCCATCTTAATTTGAATGTCAAGGATTCCAATCAGTAGAGCTCAGTAGAGATGACCAATGATTGTCTTAAGGTAGAAATATTAATGAAGTTATATAACTAGCAAAACCAATTATTGCAAAGGTTAAATTTAAGAGTGGACCTATTAGGCATAGTATGTACAACAACTTATGTAACGATGACTTGGCAGAAAAAGTATATAAAATTGATGGATTTTGTTTACTAAGTGGAACACGTTTGGGGGAGTAATCCCATGTGTTCCCTGTGTCGAAATAAAGAAGTGTCTCCTTATTCATATCAAACTGGTGCTGGATAAGTTTCTTTCATCCCGTTTGGTGACCCCTTGTCTTCAAAACTCAGACCGGTGTTTAGATTTGTGCCTTCCTCTTGGAGCAGCCACACTGCACGGATCATTTCATTAATCACTTCCTTTTTTATTTCCGTGTTAAGGATTAATGAGTACTCTAAGTACCTTCTGATAACATGTCCCGCTGCAGGGTTTGGACGCAGGCTTTGCCTCCAGGCCGATTTACACTTCAGCCGAACCAGCCAAAGGAAGGATATCCCTGCTACCTGCATTGCCCTTTGGTGCATGAAAGCTGCAGTTTAAAAAGAACGTATGATAGTGGAAGCTGGTATACTGCTAATGAAACTTCTACATCTCAACTACCCAGGTTGTCTCTATCTTAAATACAGAACTAGGGCAAGCAAATTTTACTCCAAGATGTTTGCTGGGGACAAAATTGTACTTCACTTGGGAAAAAAACCCCGTACTTTAGAAGGAAAATCATCAGGAAGTGGCCGAATGCGGCAGGGAAAATCCCAGCCACAGTAAGGTGTGCTCACGTTATGAGCACTGCTGGAGCTGGGATTTAAAGAACATTTGTGTCTTTGGGAGGAGCTATCCATTTAATTGGATTTTCAATTCGGACCTACCTCATTAGAGGAGCACAGATGAGCTTCAAGGGGTTCTTGGGGTTTTTTCCCATTCTCACAAGTCATCATGTGCAAAATCCAGTTAATGTCAGTAGGGTTGAACACAGACTGGGTGAGAAGGTAGTGAGAAGGATCATGGCTTTGTGCATATATAAAACAATGACTATGAACTTCCAGGGCACCACTGAGTTATCTCAGATAATTTAGAAATACAGAAGCGGGTCGGCAGAACCCGCCGCTCCGCCTGCAGCCGGCGCGGCCCAAGCCGGCCCTCATCCCGCTGCCGCTGCGGCCGCGCTGCTCCCAAGCTGCGCCGGGGCGCCCCGTCACAGCGCCGGGTTCCTCCTTTCCCCGTCTCCCCGCAGGCTCCTCCCTCGCCGCGGCTGCACGCCGGGAGCGGTGCCGGGCTGAGGGGCCGAGCGGGGTCGATGCTGCGCGGGGCCGCGCTGCTCCCCCGCGCCCTGGGCGGCGGCTGCTGCTGCTGCGCGGCC